>VZRV01003135.1:592759-605125 GCA_013398115.1 Falcunculus frontatus | reverse complement strand
TGGGGAGCAAATGGAAAGATAAACTGGGATTGGGATTGGGATTGGGATTGGGATTGGGATTGGGATTGGGATTGGGATTGGGAGGCAAATGGAAAGATAAATTGGGATTGGGACTGGGGAGCAAATGGAAAGATAAATTGGGATTGGGATTGCCGAGCCCTCCAAAGGCTCCAGTGCCCCAAGGGAGATGCACCAGCACCCCCACAAGCCTTCACTATTCCTAAACTCTTCCTGGTGCAACCAGGCTCATGCAAGCCAGCCTGATCAACCTGGGAAAAACCAGAACTGAGCTGCCAGTATTAGATCTACTCACAAATAAATCCTTCCTCAGAGATGAGAGAATCAAAACTGTCAGCATCTGGGCTGTCCCCAGCACCCCTCTCCTGGATTTCTCCAGAACCCTTCTCCAAAGCCATCTGCATTTCCCTTCCTAACTACCAAACAGTTTGCACAGGGTGAAAGCTGTTGTCTGGATCCTGAGGTCAAACAAAACTCGTCCTCTCTTCACCAGCGCTGATGAAAATCTGTGAGGAGCTGCAGGTCACAGCAGACCTTTAAATAACTTCCAAGATGGCTTTAAATTCGAGTTTTATTACACAGAGAATTTGCTCTCAGAATGGCTCAACTCCATTTTTAGAAAGTGCAGGATTTGATAGCTCTCTACAGAGGCCCAGGACACCATTGTGTTTCACTTGTCCCAGTGCATAAATTACTATTTATTCAAGCTTAATTTTTAATTTTGCATGGGTAATGTCTGCAATCACTTGTTGATCGGGATAAGTCAGGAGGGGTTTTTTCAGATTTTGTTTTGTTTATGTGCCAAGATCAGCAAAACACGTCTCTTGCTCAGTGTCACTGAGACACACCGGTACATCCAGTCCCTCCCATGTGTGTTGTCATCCTCCCATGCCTGGGAGAGGGGGAGCAGGATGTGTGGCTCTGCTATATCCACAATCTCCTGGCTGGCAACCACCCTGGTGAGATAACAAATGCCTGAAATACGGGAAAAGTTTTAATCAGACCTTGCGGATCTTCCCACGCTGGGGAACAGCCCTGCCGGGAACCAGGCTCAGCACAAGCAGGAACCCCTTTGTGGGCGCCACAAAATGATTTTGACCTTTTGCCATGGAAAAAACCCCAGTTTTGCATTAGAAGTCACAATTTGTGAAGTGCAAGGTTTGAAATAGGTGTTAGTGGTCACGGAAAAAAATTTGAGCCTTTCTGCCTGGAGATGGTGACACCCAGGGGTTGCTCCCAAGCTAAATTGCCCTCTGACTTTATTTTAACTGAGGTTTTATTAATAATGACTGACATCTCACATCTCCAGAGCTGACAGAGAACTGAAGCCCAACAGCCAGCAGAGCTTCTGCAGAGTGAAACAAAGGCAGATATCGGAGTTTGCTCCAACACTGTATGCTCTGGTTTTAGGGATCTTGGGACATGACGTGTTCATCCCAGTCCAGGATCACAAGGGAATTCTCCCCAGTATCCCATCTAACCTTGCCCTCTGGCAGTAGGAAGCCATTCCCCCTTGTCCTGTCACTATGTGGCCTTCTAAGATGTCCCTCTCTGTCTTTCTTGTAGATTTCCTTTAGGTACTGGAAGGCTGCCAGATGGATTTAGGAGGAGAACTCACACCCTACTACACCTCAGCTGCTCTGAGCAAGCCACCTTGAGACCAGAATTTAATATTTTGGGGGCACTACACATGCTCAGAAGGGTTCAGGATGGCTTCTCCGAGGCCACACCTCGAGGGCTGTGTCCAGTTCTGGGCCCTCCTGGCCAGAGAGCCCTGGAGGGGCTGGAGCGTGTCCTGGGCAGGGAACGGAGCTGGGGAAGGGGCTGGAGCCCCAGGAGCGGCTGAGGGAGCTGGGAAAGGGGCTCAGCCTGGAGAAAAGGAGGCTCAGGGGGGACCTTGTGGCTCTGCACAACTCCCTGACAGGAGGGGGCAGCCGGGGGGGGTCGGGCTCTGCTGCCAGGGAACAGGGACAGGACAAGGGGAAACGGCCTCAGGCTGGGCCAGGGGAGGCTCAGGTTGGACAGCAGCAGGAATTTCTCCATGGAAAGGGTGCTCAGGCCTCGGCAGGGGCTGCCCAGGGAGGTTTGGAGTCGCCATCCCTGGAGGTGTCCAAGGAGGGGCTGGAGGTGGCACTCAGTGCTCTGGGCTGGGGACAAGGTGGGCATCGGGCACAGCTTGGACTGAATGGGCTGGGAGGGCTTTTCCAGCCTCAGGGATCCTGGGATTCTGTAGAAGACAGCGAGCAGCGGGCTGCCCTGTGCGCCCCAGGCTGTGCTTGGCAGCGGGGGGCTGCGATCCCCCCGGGAATGGGGATGGGAGTCGGGATGGGGATGGGAATGTCCGGGCGCAGCGCTCCCGGCAGGAGGGACGGGCACAACATGGCGACCGGGATGACACGGCGGTCACGTGGCGTGCGGTGCCCCCGCCCCGCCCGCGGCCGCCGCACGGGACACGGGACACGGGAACGCGGTACTGGAAACGGGACACGGGGAGCGGGCTGGAGCCGCTGCAGCGCTCGGGGACCCGCCCGGCGGCCGCACCCACCCGCCCGCACCGAGCCGCGGCTCCGCACGGTGAGTGAGCGGCGACCCCGCGGCCTCCGGCTCAGCGCAGGCCCGGGGGTGGCGGCGGGACGGGACACCGGCGGTGACAGCGGGGACGCGGCCGCCGCCGCCCCTGCGGGGGACGTGTCCCGGGGGGTTCCGGCTCCTCATCCCGGCGGCGGCCCCCGCAGCCGCGGGGGATGCGAGGAGAGCTCCGGCCCCCGCGGCACCGGCGGCTCCGGGGGGGCTTCGGGCTGCTCAGCTCGGGGGTCTGACAGAGCTTCGGTCCTGCAGCACGGCGGCATCTGGGCCCCACGGCCCCCGGGGGCAGCGGGGAGGTGCGGTCTGCTCAGCCCTGGGAGCTCGGCGGCTGCGGCCGCGGGAGCCCACGGGAGCTCTGTGCTCTAGCCAGGGGAGCTCTGCATCCCCAGTTGGGGGGTACAGCCCTGGGGTGCCGGGGGAGCTGTGGTCCTCCGAGCTCGAGGGGCTGCAGCTGGTCCCGGGGGAGCTCTGGGACCCCCAGCTCGGGGGGCTGCAGCCAGTCCCGGGGGAGCTCTGGGACCCCCAGCTCGGGGGCTGCAGCGCCTTCAGCCCCAGGACCCAGGAGAGGCTCTGTTCTCCTCAGCCTGGTCAGGTCTGTCCCCTCCTCACCAGGGTGTTGGAGTGAGGGGTCTGGTCCTCCATTCTCCAGAGGCTCTGGGGGTCCATCTGGTCCCCTCAGCTCGGGTGGGAGCGTGGGGGTGAGCCCGGTCCCCTCACCTTGGGGGTTCCAGTCTCTCTGCTCGCTGGGGTGCAAAGGCAGGATGCTCCCTGCTCCAAAGGAAGCTGGAGGCATCTGCTGTGAGTGGGAGCAGATCCATCCCATCCCATCCCATCCCATCCCATCCCATCCCATCCCATCCCATCCCATCCCATCCCATCCCATCCCATCCCATCCCAACCCATCCCCGGCTATAGCGGTGACGTCGGGGCTGCGCTGCCTGCCTGGGGCTGAGGTTTGTGGGGTGGCAAGGGGGCGATGGCTTCATCCCCCTCTTGGGGACAAAGGTGCTGGGGGGCAGAACGGGGGTGACCAGGAGAGACCTCGCCATCACAGGCACCCTGGCAGGAGGGCGTGCTCCCTGTTTGCTCGAGGAATGGCTCACCGATTGCCCGGCTGCAGTATTTGGATTTTTCAGGATGTATAAGGCATGTGGCTGTCTTTGTACTATGTTCCTCCTGGAGGCCCTGTTTTGATCAAGGTTTCTAATTTATTCCGTCTTGTGTGAAAACCTCATTAAAGAGTGCCTTGGTGCCTTCAGGCACCATAAATAGACGGAGAGAGGATGGGAAGAGAGAGAAAAAGATTATTATTTGTAAAAAACGGGAGCTCTGCCATATTGACATGGTGCTGCTGAAGCTTGCTGATGCAGGCAGCCTCTCTTAGCAGAGCAGCACCGGGATGTCGATGAACGTCCTTGTATCACTTTGGCTGATGGTGCAGCCTGGTGTGACAGCAGGTTTCGTAGTGATGCCTTCGGACTCCCTTCTCCCAGGTCCACGTGGCTGAAAGCGCTTTCTTGCCGGCTTTCGTGCCCAGCTGTGAACCGGTACAAAACCCCTGGCAGCTGCAGGCAGTGGGAGCGCTGCTGTGGATCTCGGTGGATTTGGACTTGGCTGTGTGTTTTTTGGGGAGTAGATGTTGTATTGGAGTTGCATCCTGGTTTGTTTTGTGTAGCATTTTGTGGGTGTTAAAATTGCTCCAGCTTTGTGAAGTTGTTCAGAGTTTGGAAAGAGAGGGCAGTCCCCCTGGTTGGTGGCAGACAAAAGGTGAAGGCTGCTTTTACAATATGGGTGATAAACCCCTCTAAATCCAGAGAGATTGCTGTGATTTTTCTGAGTTTTTGGGCACACGGAGCAGAACCAAATTCAGCTCAGATGCCTTTAAACTGTGTTTGGGATCTGTGCAACAAATGGTGATTCCCAAATTATCACGCCTCTTTCTCCTTCCACATTATCAACCTGGGCACAGCATCTTATATGTTAATTAGCTTTTAATGTGACACTTATAAATTTAATAAATCCAAGTAGGTGGATCATTTTCAGGACTTGGATGTATTATGGGTATTATTTGACTGCTCAGAGTTAATGGTTAGAAGGCAGTGATTTGTTGTTTTCCATGGATCTCATTGCTTCTCTCCACACTCGTCAAGCTTGAATAGGTGCTGCTTTTAATTAGATAACTCTTGAGTTCTCTTGAACTGAACGTGTGGAGGGAGAACCCATGCACTGTGGGTGATGGTGGCTGAAAAATTCTTCCTTCTTCTGGTTGCTGCCTCTCTGCATCGCTCAGCGTTGGTTAATTGGCGCACTAAATATGGGTGGCCTGGGACTTATTCAGATTTAAAAGCAATTTCAGCCTGGCCGCAAGGAACGGTTGCGGAATTAAAGGCTTTTTAATTGGGGCAGCAGAGCATCCTGTGAGGAAAAAAAAAAAAATTGCTCAAAAATAATCCAGCCCCTTGTTCGGGAAAGGGCCTGTTTGAGGTACGGAATAAGTCCACCAAAAAGCAAAGGAGCGTTGCACAGAGGCCTGAAGGCTGCTTTGGTTGCCCGTTTCCCGGGGTGGTTTGTGGGGCCCTGTGTAGGGCAGGAGGGAATTCTGAGGCTGCCCGGCCAGGTAGGGCCAGGCTGTTCTTTGCTGAAGTGGAGCAGAGCCCCCGAATGCTATTTCAGTCGTGATTCAAGTGCAGCACATCAAACCCAACTGTACAGGGAGAAAGCGCTCTGGAGTGGAGGTGAGCTGAAAATGAGCTCGAAAACCTGAGGGTTTTAGAGGTTTCTTGGATCTCATGGTCACGAACTGAGCTCCCACGTATTGTCAGTGCTTTCCAAAGGATTTTGGTGTCATTGGAGGCTTTTTGGGCAGGGCACCAACGCACAGAGAGGGGCAGGAGCCCTTTGGAGGGCTGGTGTTGTGCATGGAAACTCCAGCTTGTAATACAGCTTGAATTCCCAAAGTGCGTGGTGTGACATCATTCAGTTAATGATTAAGTCCTGTCCCCCTCCTTCCCAGGAATGCTGGGGGAAATGCAGAAGACTGAGGAACGTGTGAAACCTATGGGCTTTTTGGGATGCTTTCATCCCAGTCATAATTTGTTATTTGGAAAACCTGCTTAGCAGAGGCGGTGTTTGGTGCAGGTTACTTGGGCTTTTCAGGGATCAGAAGAACATCCATCCTAACAAGCTGCCAGGTGTAACTGCACAGTGGGGCTTGGTGGGAGGTGTCCCTGCCCATGGCAGTGGGGTGGAAAGAGATGGTCTTTGAGGTGCCTTCCAACCCAAACCGTTCTGGGATTCTGTGATTTAAACATTTCTAAAATATTTGTCTGTGTTGTTTCCGGTCTTACCAAACATGGTGATGTAGTTGAGGGGAGAAAAAACTCCCTGGAATTCTTGAAAGTACCACACAAGCTTTTTTCTGATAGTCCTCGATCGAAAGCTGGAAAGAGAAAAGAAAGTTTAATTTTGGAGTCTATAATATGTTTCTTAAAGAAATGCAGTTACTGCTGTTGCTGGGCTTTACAGTTCACTCATCCAAATCAGGGGAGCAAACCTAGAGTGGGACAGAAGATGTCCTGCTGATGTTTCCTTTGTGTGCTTCTGCTGTCCAATTACACATCTGTGACCAAAGAAAACCACTAATAAATCTTTATTGGGAAAGCACCTTCCGTAGGTTTTGCCTCTGCTGATTTGCTTAGATTTAAATGCACAACAAAATAAATCTCCCTCTGCTTAGCCATGACTCTAAAGCTTTTTTTCTCCCTGACTTCCCAGCCTGGTCTGCCTTCTGTCTCCCTGATTTTGAAGCTGCTTGGAGATAGCTTTTTCTGTTTAAATGGAATTAAGGCAAAGCATATTGCCACTTGAGAAAAAAAAAAAAATTACTTCAAGGAATCTCTGAAGTCCAGTAGCTTTGGGTTTTTCTAGTGCAGGAAAAACCAAGCTTCCTTACCAAGCTGGGTGAGGCACAGGTGTGGTGGCAGAATTCCTCAGGTGGCTTTGCTGGACTGGCTTTTTGGAGTGCTGTGGGCACTGTCACATCCTTATTAGCTGGGGCAAGGCTTGGGAATTTTATTCCTGCTGTCTCTGTCTGGGGGACAACACACAGTGGGGCTGCGTTGTCTAAGCCTTCATCAGAAAAAGTAGGAAGAAAGAGAAGTAAACCCAGCAGAAAAGGCTGTAAATCCTGTCTTAAGGACTGAAACAGCCTTAAAATCACCCCTTTCTGAACAGGTGGATCTGGAGAGGAGAGCTTTTGCAACCTTGGCTTAAGAAGGGTTTTTAATAGCTGTCATCTCCTCCTATCCACTGCAGCCTACTCCTTTAATTTCCTGGACTAAAAAAGAGCATTGCAATTGGGAGTGTTTTACAATTTCCCTTGCTGGTCCATTAGTGTATTAGCTTAGCTCCGTGTGTGTTGAATGCCACTAAATGTCACTTGCAGATTTAATGTTGGGAGCACTGAGATTTGTGCTAATTGAATTTAAAGTCTTATACTTGAATTTGTTAAAATGGCAGAGTCAGGCAATCGAAATGCTTTAATGGGAGGGTGGAGGAGCACTTGCAGACCTGCTCCTGTGAGTGAATCCCACGGTGCATTTGTGTAGATGGGAGACCCTGAGCAGACGGGTGAGGGTTTGATGGGGTTTTACTCTCCCTTTTTTACGTTACAGCGTGGTGACAGCTGGCAAAATCCACTGTGTTGAAAATCTTAATGTTTGACATCTGCTCAGGGTCATTGTTGACATCAACTTAACCTTAAATACTTCTGTGAAAATGGTAAAGATTATAGAGCCTTTCAGTTCAATTTCAATTTCTGCTTCTCCAGCCGTAGTTTTAGGCACTGCTGGGAAAGGTTAATTGGTTGGGCTTTTGGTCTTTAAACTCAGTTGTCTGTGTCTGTCTTCTGGGGTTTTTATTCAGGACATTAGCAACTTTTGCACCTGGAGGTTTGTTGTTTTGGGAGGGCTTGGAGGGGGAGTGGTTGTTCAGGGTGTTTTTTGTTTGGTTGATGTTTTCTGTGGGGTTTTTTTGTTATTTTCCTTTGGTTTTTTGGTTTTTTGTAGAGGACAGTCTGTACAAAACCTCTGGCGTGAAACACTCCTTTATTCTTAACTTCAGCCAAATACCCAAAGGTTGGATAGACCCAAAAAAGGAGACCCTGCTGCTGTGCTTTTTGTGAGGTAAAGCGTTAAAGAAATTACCCTTGATGGGAAAAGAGTCATAAAGATTGGTCCTTGGCTTTCCAAGCGGTGTAAATCTGTACCTCCCTAGATAGCACAGTGCTTTTAAGAAGTTTGTCTTGAAACGCTTCCATTAAATCTCCTGATACCAGGCTTTGACCTTCTGCCACTGAGCTGGCATTTCATACGGGCTCCTGGCATGAGCTCTCCTCCCACTTTCAAGTAAAATCTTATCAGGCATTGAAAAGTTTGACTCCGCAGTCGAGCACTGTGCCAAGGCAGGGAAATCAGGCAGAAAGGAGCATTTTGGTCATTCCAGCTGAATTTCCAATGGGTGTCCCCGTGGGTGGGTGGGCAGGCCCTGGCACAGGGTGCCCAGAGAAGCTGTGGCTGCCCCTGGATCCCTGGCAGTGTCCAAGGCCAGGTTGGACACTGGGGCTTGGAGCAGCCTGGGATAGTGGAAGGTGTCCCTGCCCATGGCAGGGATGGCACTGGGTGGGCTTTGAGGTCCCTTCCAGCCCAGATCATCCTGGCATTCTGTGATGCATCAGGGCTCAGAACCCGCTTGCTTTAACTGGGAGGGAAAATCCAGCGCTTGTGGGTGATTGGGGAGCTCAGGGTGAGCTTTGCCCCTTATGGGGGGTGCCAGTGGCCTGTGGATGGTGAATGTCTGGGGAACACATTTTTAATGGAATAATTAAGTGACCCAGACTCAGAGGAGGGGAGAGGAATGCCCATGTTCCAAAGTGCTGAAGTTTGGGGGTGCTCAGTAGAGGCAGTGGAGGGGAGGTGATGTCCAAAGCAGAGCTCTGAACAAGGCAAGAGTGGACAGAAAAGAAAAGGGTGAGTGCAAGCATGTGAAGATCCCTGCTAAATGACTCAACAGAACACGTTGTTCCCTTTCCACCGGTGCTTTTGGGATCTGCATTTAATGGAATCGTGGTTTTATGGAGGCTCTCCACCCTGGGAGAAGCTCGCTTTTGCCAAAAGCAGTACTCAGTAATGGGCTGAGGGTTCTGATCTACTCTCCGTGAAACACTGCAAAAACCTTATTTTGCAGTAATGAGCAATTAGCTACAAATTAACAAAACTCCTTGTCAGATATTGCCTTTGTTTTTGTGCTTGTGCAATTTCCTAATTCAGTTTTTCTCCCTTTCAAAACATAAATAGATTGGTTATCAAAGGACATTTTAAAAACAAAACCAAGGCCCTAAGCACATTTATCAGAAGGGGATTATTTGAGTTCTGACGGTTTGTTCAGAATTTCTTTGCTTGCAAGAAAACCAGTGTCTTTGCTGAGAAGACACAGACCCATCCAGCCACGTGTCTTGTATCCAAGAATTATAATGTTTTTGAGAGGGAATGCCAGAGCTCAGCCGCGGGTTCAGGAAGTGCAAGTGGCCGGGAGAATACTTGTGGAGCTGACAATCACAGGCAGATCTGTGTTACCTCTTCCTCTGAGCAAGACTAAGCCCAAAGAAATGTCAGGTTTCTCAGGGTCCTGTTGGGGGTTTGGAGACATCCAAGGAAGGAGATGGGCTCCTTTGGGGAGAGGGGTTCCCACCTGGCGTGGAGAGAGATCCTGCAGGCTTGATTCAGTGCCAAGGGAGGAGAGGGAGGAACCTGAGCTATCCAGCTGATATTGGATATAGGTGCACCAGATTGATACAATAAAGGCCATTAGCTGCTTTCTTCTCTGTGCCTGGCCAGCTGAGCTGATGTTCTTAATGAACTACTCCTTGAATATGGCTACTTCTGACTCCTTAACTCCTTAACATGGTCCATCAGGGCACAAGTGAATTGAGCAGCATCATTTTTAACTGTCTACAGGGAACTTTTCTTGGCCACTTTATTGAGTGGCTGCCAGTCTAAAATCCTTTTATGATCCCTCCTGTTGTACTTCTCCTTCGCTAATATTGTGCTTAATGGAAACAATGTCCTTTAACCTCTTCACTTTGTAATCCCCTCACACTGTAATTGTGCTTTAGTGCTGCCCATTGGTAGTTGGATATGAGCAAATATTTAAAATAATTGTCCACTCTACAAAATGTTGGTTGACTTCATAGATTGTTTTGCCTTTTGTTTGTTAACTCCGTGGGGGTCTTGTTTCCATGTCTGGGACATCCATTTAGGTCTTTCCAATGTAAAAGGTCTGGAAAGCAGACCCGAAATCCTGGGGAATGCTGCATTTGTTCACATGGTTCTACTGTTGTGGCTGTGTGTTGAAATTCAGCCTGCAGGATGTGATGTCATACTAATGAATTAATGACTTGTTTTTATTTGAAGATTGGATAATAACGCAGGCATGGGATAATAACCCGGGGAGCACTTGGCCCTTGTGCTCCAAGCTTCCCAGAAACTGTGACATGGATAAAGCTTTGCCTGCCTCTGCCTTGCTGCACTTTTCAGCACGAGTGTTACGGGGTGGGAGCTTTGTAGTCATGCAGAGACACCCTGACACCTTGGACGTGTGTTCCTAACACAGGAGCTGTGGGGACACGGAGCTCCCAACCTTTGCAAGGCGCAGGTTCCAAACGCTGGGGTCACTGCATGTGCAAAACTCATCAGAGACGAGCTTTAAGGTCCCTTCCAACCCAGGATGGAACCATTGCATGATTCTGTGTTGACTGGAGAAGAGCTTGTTGCATTTCCCAGCCTGGTTGTCACTTGTTTGTTCCTCTCTGAATGAGGTTGTGGTGGCAGCGTGGCTTGTGGCAGGCAGAGGCTTCCCACCCTGGCACCCAGGGGAGGAGTGAACACCTCAGAGCTGTAACCTCTGATCCCTATCACTGAATCCCTGCTTTCTGGTTCGGATTTCATTCCCAGAGAAGCCCAAGGTTGGGGTGCATCTGTTCAAAGTGAGCTTTCTGGGCTGACTGCATTCGTGGCTGTCAAACAGCTGTTTTTTCTTCCCTCACCTTCTCTTCATATTCCCAGTTTCCAGCATTAAAGGGTGTTCCGTGAGGTTTTGGAGACAGGCTCTGTGGTTTGCCTGGCAGGGTAGGGCTGTATCAAGAGGGAGATAATAACACAGAGGGAAACAGCAGCACAGGGAACATCAGTAACGGGCTTCCTCCAGGTCTGTGTCATGCAAAGCATTAATGACATTTTCTGCAGCCCTGAAGTGGAGTAACTTCTGCAGTGACTCTGTCAGCTGTGTCAACAAACTTTGTGTTTGGGACTGATGTGTTGTTGACTTTGTTTTTATTTAAAAATGGGAGGCAGCTGAGGGTCTGCAGGAGGCTGAACTGAAGTGGGTGTTGCTTTTGGAAATGACTGGAGGAGACTTGCTGGTGGTGAACAGCCGGTGCAGGGGCAGGATGTGTGCAGACAGCTGGGAATGCTCAAACTTGCTTGCTTCCAGTACTGTCCTGAATTAGGATAGCTGGGATAGAGCTCAGTGCAGCTTGTGGGGTGTATTCCAGTGTAACATTTGCAGTACTCGGGCACCGTGGAGTCTCTTTGCCTGGGACTGCTGGATTTGGGGGTGCTGGGGCAATGCTTGGGTGCAGAATGGTGGTGTAGAGTTCTTGCATCCTTTTGTCTTCGTGTTGCTGATGGTCATGAAAGAGGCCCCACAAACTTCAGCTGGAAGGGAGGAGAAGTCCATTTATTTCCACAGACACTGCAAAGTGAAACATGGAGAATTTGGAGAGCTGAACGTTCTGATCCTGCTGTCTTTATAGCCTTAAAAATGGGTGAAGAATTAAAATAAATAAAACGAGGAATGGTTTTTGTAGTGGCTTCTCTGGAGGCAGTATTCTCTTCTTCTGGTTCTGAGGGTTTGTTTCCTTTCCCAGTCTGCTTTAAAAACATTTTCATAAAAGCAGTGAATTACTCCATGGACATTTATGTGAAGGGGCTGCTGGGTGCTTAATAACCTACTTCTTTTATTTGGGCTGTACTTTTTAAAAATGAAGCGTTCAAGTCAGGCCCTTAGAAGACAGATTCTCCTGCACGATTGTCTGGAGCGAAGTACCTTTGTGGTTTTAATTGGGGTTTTTACTGCTATGATTTACAGTGGCAGGGTGAGGGCAGCACCGTTCCTCCAGTGCCTCAGACAAGTGGGAAGAGAAGGAGCAGAGCTATTCCTTATCTGGACACTTCCTTAGGTGCTCAGAGAGCTGTGTACTTAAATAATTCCTCCATGTAAGTGTTGATGTGCAGCGAAATGACACGGTTTTAAGCACAACGTTTAACACAAGTATTCTCAGCGTGACTTTGCAAATATTCCCAGGTTCAGCGTGCCACCCCTGGTGCTGCCTCTTGGCATCTGAGTGAGGGAGGTTTGAGCAAGGCTCAGAAATGCAGTGAAAATCAGACACTTTGAAATCACCTCTCGCCGCAGTCCTTGTGGCCTTCCTGGACTGGTCTGCTCGCTGTTCCTCCGTGTCCATTCCCAGCTCCTCATGTCCACTCCCACCTCGTGTCTTTTCCTGCCTCCCTGTGTCCATTCCCACCTCCTCGTGTCTGTTCCCACCTCCTCGTGTCTGTTCCCACCTCCTCGTGTCCACTCTCAGCTCCTCGTGTCCATTCCCAGCTCCTCGTGTCCACTCCCAGCTCCTCGTGTCCACTCCCA
>VZRV01003135.1:425824-591378 GCA_013398115.1 Falcunculus frontatus | reverse complement strand
CTCTCCCAGCTCCTCGTGTCCACTCCCAGCTCCTCGTGTCCACTCCCAGCTCCTTTTGTCCATTCCCAGCTCCTCGTGTCCACTCCCAGCTCCTCGTGTCCACTCCCAGCTCCTCGTGTCCACTCCCGCCTCCTCAGGGCCCTGTCCTGTCCCGTGAGCCCCAAGTCCTGCTGGGCTTTGGGAGCCCTGTGCTGCATTTTAGGTTTTTATAAGGCGAGAGGGGAGGGGAATGTGACATTTCGGCCCCGGCTGCCTTTGCCAGGTCAGCCACCCTGTTCCTGTGCTTGAAATGCAGGAATATGCTTCTGGCAAGGCTGTCAAACTTGGGTTCTCCTGACATGGGCAGATGCAGTGAATTTCCTAGAAACTTCAGGGAGGGGATGAAAGCGATGGAGATAGTTTGTAAGGACTGGTGATTCAGTCGTTGGAGCGTAAACTGGATTTTTAATGTGCTGGAGAAGGAAACAAAGCCCTGCTGGGTAAGGTCAGCCTGAGAGATTTAGGGGCTGTGTTGATTTTTCTTTTGTATTACAGTTTATGGAGAATATTTTATTTTTTCCTTCATTAAACTGCTTTTGCAACGTGTGTCAGTCCATCTTAAACCCTGTGTGGGAAGACCCGTTGCTGTATCTGATGAGGGCAGAACCTTCTGCTTTTGGGACTTCAGATCCGCTTTTTGCAGCTGTGTTGTGCCATTTAGGTTGTTTTCCACCCTTTCCCCAGCCAGGCTGTTGAGCAAACTTCCAGCTGGGGGGTTTTGGGGATTGGGACACCCCTCCAAGTGCAGGGTTACAGGGACTGGGACACCTCTCCAAGTGTGGGGTTTTGGGGATTGGGACACCCCTCCAAGTGTGGGGTTGTGGGGACTGGGACACCCCTCCAAGTGTGGGGTTACAGGGACTGGAACACCCCTCCAAGTGTGGGGTTTTGGGGATTGGGACACCTCTCCAACTGCAGGGTTACAGGGATTGGGACACCCCTCCAAGTGCGGGGTTATCGGGATTGGGACACCTCTCCAACTGCAGGGTTACAGGGATTGGGACACCCCTCCAAGTGTGGGGTTACAGGGACTGGAACACCCCTCCAAGTGTGGGGTTTTGGGGATTGGGACACCCCTCCAAGTGTGGGGTTGTGGGGACTGGGACACCCCTCCAAGTGTGGGGTTACAGGGACTGGAACACCCCTCCAAGTGTGGGGTTTTGGGGATTGGGACACCTCTCCAACTGCAGGGTTACAGGGATTGGGACACCCCTCCAAGTGCGGGGTTATCGGGATTAGGACGATGCATTGCCACACTTCCTTCCCCTTTCTTTAAGACCCAAAGACGGAGCAGAGCTGCCAGGGCGAGGAGGGAGGATCCCCATCGTGCTGATGGCCAGGGGACGTGTGTGGCTTGTCCCCAAGCTGGCTGTGCCGAGCCAGGATCACACTGAGCACCGCAGTGCTGCTCCCGCCCCCGTCACAGGTGTCACTGTGCCGGGTCAGTGTGACCTTCGTGCTCTGCAGGACATCCCCCTGCATCTCTGTATCCAGGAGTGCCACCAGGATCCCAGTTCCAAGGTCTGCTTTTCCCAGCAGGAATGTGAGGCTGGAGTCAGTGGTCAGCATCCCCCAAGGGCAGGGCAGGGAGGGAGAGCTGGCTGCCATTCCAGCTGGGGGTGGTCCCATTCCAGCAATTAGGAGGAAATAATTGTTTTGCCAGAGCCCCAAGACGTTGCAGATGGCTCTGAGAGGGATGGAACAGATTCCTGACCCTAAGGTGTGTCCAGTTTTGGGGCCTGTGGCTGGGGAGAGGTGGATCCAGAAACCACATTTCTGACAGATCCAAGGCCAACTGGCTCATCAAATCTGCCATAGAAAAGTTTCTTTTGCTGAGAAGTGGAATATCTTGTATTGCTGATACTTCTAAAGATCAGAGAGCTTAAATTTCTTTAAGCAGACAATCCCTGTTCTGGGCTGTTCCACAGAAATGGGCACAAACAACCATTTTCAGATGGGTTTGTTTATTGTCATGGCTTTGCTGTTTTTATGCAGTGCTCCTCTTGGTGTTGTGTTCCCCTTATCCCTTTTGAGCAAGGCGTCTGTGCATTCCGGGGAAGGTCTTTTCCACTGATAGTGACTCCTTGCTTCTGAGCATGGGATTTCTCTGCAGCCCCAGCAGCGCTCTTCCATTTTATGGAAGATTTAGCTCAATTTTCCACCCTATTTTCCGTTAATTTTTAGAGGAAATATGTTGCTTTGTTCAGGTCAAATTTGCGAATACATTGGTGGAGCTCGGTTTTTCTCTTTCCTGCCAATTTGGTGTTTCTGCACCTTTCGTAAATGGTTTGATGAGCTGTTGAAGCTGGAAGAGGCTGTTTGGCGTTTACAAAGCTAATGCAAACCTTGAGCGAGGGATGCTTTGCAGGAAATGGCGTCTTGAAAAGGGAAGTAGTGCAAAAGCCAGGGATGTTTTTCCTTGTTCACAGACTGGTTTGGAAGAGATTATTAATCCCTCCCGTGTGTCCAGGTGCAGCCTGCAGACTCCCAGCTCGATGTTTTCATTAACAGGAGCAGGGAACCCCTCTCCCCCTCCGTCTCCAGTCCAGTATTTTGGTTTCATCAGGGAACTTGTGTGTCTTTCAAAAACCACAGTCTGGTAACTGGGTGTCAGAGTTTGCCACAGAAACTGTCAGGAAGAAAAGGGGAAGGCAGCTGAAATACCAAAAGCACTGCAAAAGCAAGGTTGTGAAAGCGTCGAGGTGGGAATGGGGGGATGCTCGGGGGAGTGGGTGGGACTCAAGGGGTCAGAGTTAAATCACAGTCTGATTTCTGCTCACAGTGAAAGTGTGTGTTCCTAGCTGCAATTCTCAGGACTGAGCTGTTGCTTCTGGGGGGAAAGCCATAGAATTCCGGGCAAGCTGTGGAATTCTGGGCAAGTGGCCGCTGCAGAACAGCCAACTGAACTTTGCCAGGTGCCAGATCTCAGGCTGAGAGTGCATCTCACAGCTGCCATGGCCAGGTTTGCCTGTCCCAAAGGGCTTTTTCCGGGAAGAAGGCAGAGACTTAGCTAACAGAGTGCTCTCCAAAGCTAACTCCGAAAGGATATCTTGTTTTATATGGAGTTTTTACGTGTATACCCATCAAAGCCTGGGAAATTACCATCCCTTTCTATTTGTTTACCTGCACAGGAAGATTGTTGCAGTAATGCCTGGAAGAAGCAAGGTTAAAAAGCAATTACTGTAGCCTGGCAGGGCTGTGTTGTCCAGAAAATACCTTTTCCAAGTTAAATTCCTTCTTCAAGTTGATGGCTTTTAGCCAAGACAGAGGGTAGAAAACTTCCAGCACGTGAAACAAATTTCTGCTGTGAACTGTGGGAACATCTGAAAGTTGAAATAACTTTTGTAGCTGGTAGTTTCGATTTATTTAATTTATGTTGCTTCCTTCGGGCTCGGCTGGACTTGTTTTATTGCTTAGTTTATTTATGGACACATTGTGCTGTTCTCCCACAGGGATGACCCCTCAACTCCAGCAGGTCATCTGCCACTTGTTAATGTTAGTGTTAAGCCTGTTTAAAATCTTTCAGTGAGGTTTAGAGGTCATTTGCATCAGACTGGGGATGTATGGATGGTTAACACAGAGCGATTGCCACTCTTACAGCTGGTTTCTAGACTAATTAAACACACACCTGATTGTCACAGGTGTCATCCTGCAACTTTACCTGCAGCAAATGAGTCAAGTGCAAGCCCAGCTTGAACTCCTTGCCCTCAGCTGGGTGCAGGTGGCTCATTTATTCTTTCCTTGCCGTGGCCAGAAGAATCTCTTTTCCCAGGAGACCCAAGAGTGTCAGGAGAAGAATGTTCCTGCTGAATTTTGTGAGGGCAAAGCCCTGCTGGGAATCTGAGGTCTGGGGTCCCTCCCTGAGCACGATGTCCTGGCAGGAGCTTTGCTGCTCACCTGCTGCGTTTTCAGAGTCACGAGGGAATAAAACACTCCCAGCACACGGAGAGCAGATCCTCTGCTCTGGACACGCAGGGAATTCTGTGTGTGGAATTTGGGAGCAGGCTGCACCCCAGCTGAGTCACCAGGCTCCTCTGCAGACCCACCCTGGAATTCTGCGCTCCCAGAGAGTGAGTATGGATCGAATTCCTGTGCCATTCCTGCACGTGCTGCCTCCCAGCTCCCTCCTGCTTCCCTCCGATGGCTGTGGCACCAACAGAATGGAAAAAAGTGACACATAAGACAATATTAGTGTAATAGGAGAAATGCTGCCTCACTTCAGCTGCACTTAACCCCTGGCTTTAAGTGGCTACGAGAGATTTGTGAGACGTGCTTGATACGTGTAAGAAATGAAAAGCCTCGCCGTGAGAGGGGGGAGGAAGGAGCTGCAGCAGAGCTTCAGGCTGTTGAAGGCACTTGTAGATGTGCATCCCTTCCTTGCTTGGTGTCTGAGGTGAAAATGGGCTCTCCAGCAAGAGGAGCTGCTTCAGGAGGAGGTGTGCTTGGTAATGGCCAGTTTGCTGGTTTTTCCTTAGCTTTGCTTTCCTGCCTTGTGCAGGACTTGCTGCCCAGGTCTCACTGTGGAGCTCTCTTGCTCTGATGCACCGCAGGTGCACTGAGTTCTGTTACTGCCTTTGGTTCAAACAACTTGTAAAGGAGTTTCACTGACTTCTGGGTTCTCATACCAGAGATTTCCTTGCTGAGCAACCCCTCAGGAGTCACCTGCTCAATATTTCTCCTCCACACCTGACCCAGCTCGTTCAATCCTCTTCTTTCCCTCTGAAGCAAGAGACAAAAAAGTAGCATCTGCTCGAGTTCACAAGGATCACAGACTCATTTAGGTTGGAAAAGCCCTCCTAGCCCATGCAGTCCGAGCTGTGTCCTATGCCCACCTTGTCCCCAGCCCAGAGCACTGAGTGACCTCCCTGGGCAGCCCCTGCCCACCCTTTCCAGGAAGAAATTCCTCCTGATGTCCAACCTGACCCTCCCCTGCCACAGCTTTCAGGATGGTGACAGGGTCTGCAAGCAGCTTGTGCCTGTGGGGAAGCCACATGAGAAGGCGACATCCATGTGCCAGTACAAATCTCGACTCCAGAAATAGTCAGTGTGAGGTGAAGGTGTAGCTGTCTTAACAAAACGTGAAGTGGAAATGTCTCATTTCTGGTGTTTCCAAGTTTGCTCGCAGCTGTTGTGCCTGTACTCATCCTTTCTTTCCGTCCTGCATCAGGAGGTACGACCTAAAAATAAACTGTGTTGTGCAGAGGAGTGGGAAATGAGACAGCACCACTGATTTCAGGTTTCACTGCTGCGTGTGTGCCCTGTGCTGAGAGGGTTCTGCTGATCAGGGCACTCCAGCTGGGGCTCAACAGTGCAGGCTGGCATCACCCAGCTGGGACTGAGCTAATGCTCCTCTGCTCTCTGGCCTGCTGTTCAGCCAGACTTCAAATTAAAAAAAACCCAGGGGTCTGAAGAAGGCAAAAAGGTTGTTTCTCTGAGGTGAGGATAACCCTTGTGAATCTCTGAAAGGGAAGGGAACAGGTTTATTTGCTGTGCTGCCACGCTCTGCAGTGGCTTGGAAAGGTCTCTGGTGAGGTGGCCATGAACTGCTCTGAGACCACTCGGAGGGCACTGCAATGGGGTTTGCTCTGCCCGGGGCAGACTGATGGCCTCATTGAACTAACTGGGACAGCTGTGTCATTTCACTGGTGTTTGGAGAAGAAATGGAGTGGACAGTGAGGCCGAAGGTCACTTTTGTATTCCAACCTCTTTGGCTACTTCAGTGTTGACATTAAATCCATCGATACAGGGCAGCTTTGCCTGTTGCTCTTTGGCAGCAAGCGCTGAAATCTCTGTTCCAGCTGGAAACTGGCCCCAGCTCTGGTGCCTCTTGCAGGATGACTTTGGTGTGTTTCAGAATTAGGCACAGGTTTGGAAAGTGTGTCTTTGGACAAAGAGGGAGCTCCTTTTTAAAGGTGCAGGGGCCCTGTGAAACCTGGCGGTGCTGCGTGAGCCTTTTGGTGTATGACAAGCCTGCCTTTCTCCCCCTCCAGTGCTTTCAGAGGTGCAGGGCAGTTCTTTCCCCTCTTTTTTTAAAGTTCTCTTGAACTAAGTCTTGAGGATCTTATGTGACTTGCTGGTTTTGTAGTCTGTACCTCAGGAAGTGCTGCAGTTGGGTTGGTGTGCTGCATTTAGGCAAACCAGCTAATCTTGGCACTCAGTGTGCCTGGTGTAACTACTTTTCTCCCAGGTGTAAGTAAAAAACTAAGAAATAAAGACTGGTTTAAAATCACACCAGACAAATTCCATCTTGGAAGGCAGTAGGAGTAAGTGAAGGTCCATGTGGGGTTTTTTCCTGTTTGTACTTGGTTAATTCTGCTTTTGCAGTAGAAAGAGAGAAGTGCATTGATTAATTGGGCAGTTTATGGATGTGAGGAACTGGCGAGGAACCAGCTTGTGCTTGGGAATTCCCTGGCAGGGGGAAAACAACAAAGCCATATCCCAAGAAAAGCATGGATCTGGAGCTGTGGGATGGCAGGCCTGCAGAGATAGATGAGGAGACAGCACAGGAAAATGCTCCAGAAGAGGACAGTGGGAGATAAGTGTCCCCTGCCCTCTCCAGAAACATTCCCCAGGCTCAGTAGCCTGGCCTCGGCAGTGGGGTCCAGCACATTTTATTTCCTCGGCCGAAACAGGGATCGTGTCTGCGGCAGCCTTAAAATGAGAAGAGCTTTGAGCTGGAAAATGAGCGGCTGCTTTGCTGCTTTTGGGCAATAACATTCTTAATATTCCTGTCTTCCAGTCCAGGGATAACTGGGATGAGCTGGATTGTGATTGTTGTGTGACTGTGGTGCTTTTCCCTCTGGTGGCCACTGTGGATGATTCCTCTTGTCTTAAACAACAGCCCCGCTGAGTGCTCGGGGCAAAGTTGTATTTTAAGGTGGGTGTGACTATTTGAAGACTGGGGGACAGCAGGTGATCTGCGGGCTGGTTGGATTTCACTCCTGCAAGGGAAATTCTGGGCCAGGCTGCAGGGAAATTCCCTTTATTTTGGTAGTGGTTTTCTGGAGCCTGCTTTCCGGGGAAGGTCCCTTAAGTTTTGGGTTTCCCTGTGGCACCGTCAGGTGTTTCCTACTGCTTAATCAATGATCTACTCTGAAAAAAGTGAGCAAGACAGAAATGACAACCTTGCTTCATCCTCAGCCTTGCTGTAACAACCTTTTGCAGCCCATTTCTACGAGATTACACTTTTTGTTTGTAGCTTTGCTTTAGCAAAGTAGTCTTTCATAGCTGGAAAGCCTTAAGGAAAAAAGTTTCTGGCAATATCTGTAGGAGTTGCAGTTCTTTGCTGTGCAAATGCTGAAATCTACATCTTACTTTAATGTTTCTCAGAGCTAAAATATTTTTGGATAAACAAAGCATTTCACATACTGTTTAAAGTGCTTACAGGCAACCTTTAGCCCCGAAGTGGAATGCAGCTGTTGGGAAAAGTGCAGTGGGAACAAGGACCTCTAACAGAGTTGATGGCCAGGAGTGGGATGGAGTGGGGCAATGTGTCGTATCTAAATGTTAATTTTGATTGGCATATCACATTCCAAGCCATTTATTGTAGGAGAAATTGCTGACATCCGTAACCAGATAATTTTTGGTTTATGGAACAGTATGCAGTAGGTTTTTCTCCCCCAAATTTCCACTGGGTGTTGCTGGGTAAGTAAGTTGCAGCAGCTAGAAATGTGCTGGAAAATCGTAGTATGGCATCTTGGGAATCATGGGGGAACCTGCTGAGATAAAGTCTGCTTTGCTTCCAGAGGAGAAACACATTTCTGGTATTTGTTACTTTACGGTGAAGAATTTCTGAAGTCTCTCCCACACGTTCTTGCAGAGGGGAAGAGTTTTTCCCAACCTGGTGCCTGTGAGAGAGCAAAGGCTCACATCTTGTTAGGCAGTGGTGTAAACATACCTGCATGGCCTGGGAGCCAGAAACAAGGATTTCTTTGCCCCCCCTCTGGCTGGGAAAGGTGGGATGCGGCAGGAACTGGAATCCCGAGGAGTGGGCAGTGGCACGTAGACTCCTGTCCGTAGGGACGTGTCCGACTCCTTGCCAGATAATGTTGTGGACACAAAGAGTTTCAGTGGGATCGAGTTGCAGGGAGTGGGGGGAAGCTGAGCAGCTCCTGGGATGAGAGATTCCCAAAGGGTGACCAAATCCATGCTCAAGAAGCTCCTGGAGCTGGAAGTAGCCAAAGCCTCAGGCAGAGCCTTGTGTGGTACAGGGCAGTTTAGCTGCCCTTAAATGTTGATTTAACTGGTACAGCTGAGCAGCTTTGAGGGTTGGGCTTTGGGTAGTGGGTGTTTCGCTTGTTTGGGGTTTTTTGTTGTATGAGGCTACAATGGAAATAAAAACCCTAAAGCTTGGGGTGACTGACTTTGGGGGTTGTAATAGTGGAGGCGAACACCCGACTTTACACTGAGTGTTGGCAGCACCAAAGGGAAGCTGCAAAGTGTAGTCCTTGGTCTTGGGTGTGCTGACTCCTGCCCAGAGGTGCCGTGGGGGCAATACTTTCCCTTTTCCCATTTTTCAGCCTTTCTTTGATGGAGTTTTCCTGGGCAGGAAGGTGAATTGCAGAGGTTAAAATGGGATAGCTGCCCACGCACTGCATGCCTGGAAGTGTGCTGGTCTGATACCCGTACAATTACCGTGCAAATCTTCACTTCAGATGAGACCCACATATGGATGGAATGATATTTTAAGAGCTTGAAGAAGCCTCCTTTATAAATTTAAGTGCCAGCAGCACATTTTTTTATGCTCAGAAGATCTTTTAACCGCTGCGGTAACTTGGGGAGAACTGCTTGGGCACATTGTGAGGTGTGGTTTTCTTCACTTCAGTGGAGCTCTCGGGGTGCTTCACGGAGCAGGTTGTTTTTAGCTGTCCTGAGAAGTATCCCCTGCCCAGGAGAACCAGGGCATCCTTGTGGAGTTGGCCGTGCTCCAGGTGTCCTTGGAGCAGGCTCCGTGCCTGTGGTGACGCAGGGTGGCCGACAAAGGAGACATTCAGTCACCAGGATCGTGTTCCCCCCGAGCCTGGAATAATGCTCTTAACCCTGCTGGGGCTGCAAGAACAGCCAGCAGACCTGGGCTGGTGCCCTGCTCGTTTCCTGCAATCTCTGTGGGCTGGAAATGGCTCTGTCTCTCCGCTCTGCCTGTCCTCCCTTTGGGATCTGCTGGGAAGCACCAGCAGCCCTCCTGGTGTCTCTCCTCCTTCCCAGGCCATCACCCCACTGCTCTGCAGCAATCACGTTCCACTTAGCCAAGTCTCATCCTCGTAAGAATTGTTCTGGTGATAAAAACATAGAAATCTTATGGTTTCTCAGCTCTCTGATCCACGAAGACCTTTTTTCCAAAGCAATTATTGCGATTTCTGTCTTTGCAATGGCTGAGTCTCAGCTGTTACTGTTAAAAGGTGGGATATGCCTGAGGTCCTGTTGTTTCAAGGCACTTGCAAAATGGGAAGAGCTAAGTTTAAACTGCTGTGGCTCGTTTCTGAATCAGTGGATAACTTGACAGGGAGGCTTTTGGCTGTGAAGTCATGGATTTAAACATGCTGGGAATTCTGACATTATCTACAGGTCGAGGTGAACCGTTTCTGTCTCCCTCCCTTTAGCAGAAGCATGTATAGACCATGCCTGTCTTGGAGTCTTCAGCTTTCATCCCATTCTCCTGCAAAACCAGAATAGGTCCCAGTCACTGGAAAATGGTTCATGAGATGCCAAACACCAGTTTGATTGGTATCATTAAGCAGTGTAATAAGCAATTTGAAGTGGTTCCTGTTGGTGATAGACAACAGGAAACTTCACTGGTGCCACTGCAGTGCATGATTCTGGTCATTCCCTGAATTCCTTATCCCCAGCATGTCTAAATGATCAGACCCTGGATTTTTATCTAGGTGGGTCTGGCTGGGAACACCCTGACAAGGCCCCAGCTGTGAGTAGTTGCAGTGTATTTCATGTTATTAATGTTTTCTAACCTAGTCATAACTTGCTGTCTTAGAATTAACCAGTCTTAGCTTTTTCTCTTCAAAGTATTTTCGGGTGAATCTGGGGAATTCCGAGCACCTCACCCTTTGGGGGCAGTTGAAAAAACCTGCATGTACCAAGTCACTTCCCAGTGTCCAGGCATCCATGTAAGGCCAAGATTTCCAGGTGTCTCTGGGGCAGTTGGCTCCCTGAGGGGTGAGAAGACTCATAGCAACACCGGGGCCAGATTTGTGGAGAGGAATGTGCCCTGGAAGGTGTTTTTTGGACGGATGAGCAACAGTGAGGTGGGGAGGAGATCTGAAAACAGGAATGATCATTTCGGAAACAGGCAAAGAGTCTCCTGCTGCAGAGGTCGGGTGTATCGAGGTCACCACGATACTGCAAGAACTAAAAAAAAGGAATCCCATGAACAAATCCTGCTAATTTACATAATTATGTTGCTGTTGATCGTGGTAACAACAATTTTTTTCACTTTTTGGGACACTAGGAATGAATTTGCAGCATGCTGGCAGGTCTCCTACCAGCTTTCCATGCCCAAAAGATGGAAGGGATATTTCTGGGCTGCCTCCCCGAGTTCATCACTGCACTATTTAGTGGTTCCCTAGTGCAGATCTGTCTACTTAAACCAAATGAGTATCATTCCTTCCCTTTCACATTGCCATTAGCTGGATGATTTTATTGTCTCTGCAGGAAGAGAGCAGAGACAAGCAACTGTAGATTAGGAACAATTTGCAAAATAGTTCAGTGATTAGCACGCCTGTGGAGATGTTTTTCTGTGGTAAGGACTGCACCACAGATTTTACTGGCTCCCTATGCTCGAAGAATTAACTGTGAGGAGGATTAAAATGACATCTTAGACATCAACTAAACGTCCTCTCAAAATCCCTTACGTTGTCTCTAAATGAATTAATTTGATTTCTTTAATCCACAAGCAAACCGGGTTGGTGAACTTGTGTGAGTGATCTAGTTAGGCTGAACTTCTCCAGAGTATTTTAAGGAGTGCTTCAGTACTGGTGAAATGGTGAAAATAAAGGAGTGAAATATGGAAATACCCTTTGCTAGGGTGTGAAAAGAAGATGCTGCTCTAGTCACGGGGGTGCCTTCTCCAAGAAGCAGTCTTCTTAATCCAGCCTTCAGAGACATTCCTGATCCTTGCTGGTTATATGGAGTAAGAAAATAAGACAAGAGCCTGCTCTTGCTCCTTCTGCCACGGTGCTGCTTGTGTGGATGTGCGAAGTGGGAAGGAAAAGACAGAGGAGAGCCCTCAACTCCAAAGCTTTGCTGATGAACAGCACAAGGAGTTCTGTGAAGTCTCCAAAAGCGGCCCTTGGCACTCAGATGTGGCCACTTAACTCTCCTAAATCCTGGTTTGCTGTAATTCCCCATGGGTGACAAGGACGGTAGCACTCACCTGGAAAACATCTGAATGTTAATAAGAGGAATCCCGTGCTCTCTCTGAGAGAGATGATGCTGATGCCCATCACTGCAGGCCTCCACTGGCTGTAACATCTCCAGAGGAATTAGTCAGAGATGCAGCTCCCACTCTGAGCCTGTTGCCAGCTGTGCTGGGGACAGTGTGAGCTCGGGTGCTGGAAAATGGGGAACATTCTGGGAATCAGCCAGCAGAGCTCTGGAGGTGTCTGGGTCCTGTTGCCTGGCGGTTCTCATCCGTGTTGTGACACGGAGAACAAGGCCGGCAGTAACTTCACCCATTAATCTTCACGGCATCAAAACCTCCCGGATTTCTTCTCAGCTGGTCTCCTGGAACCCTGTGGCTGTCAGGGCAAGGGGTAGCACAGCCAGGGCCGAGCGTTGTCACGTTAGGTGCTAAAATAGCAGCGGGCTGGTCCTGTGCCGCCCCGGCTCGGCGTCGCCCAGCAGCTCCAGGAGCTGAACCGTTCCCACAGGGATACTGAATTCAGGGAAACAGGGCCCTGAACCGGCAGCTCGTCCCCAGCACAGCAGCAGCCAGCGCTCTGCCAACACAAGGGTCTTCCTCAGGGGAAGGAGCAGGAGAGGGAGGAGTTTGGCACACAGGCTCATTGATTCAGGGCAGATAGACCTTAGCACCAATGTCAGAGTTTGGCAAATAACACGAGGAAGTGCTGTGTGTGCCCCAGGACAGACAGGAAAGAGCTCTAACCAAACCTTGCCGTGCAGTCCCGCTGTCAGCAGAGCTGCTGGTACCCACACTGTCGCTGCGAGTTGCTCCTCTGTTCTTTTCACCAGCCCAGAAATGATTCTGGCTGTGGCAGGAAACATGTCCCTGCAGGCTCTGCGTGCTCCGTGCTGGAGAGGGAGAGGCTGCAGCTGCCAGGGAGCATCTCGGGATCCTCACGGTGCTCACAGCAAATGCTGCTGATTCACAACTCGCTCATCAAAACCGTGTGTCTGATCTGAGCACCAGTTTGTGCTCTGGGATCCGTGGGACCTATCCTTCCTGGACGAGGGGGCACACAGGACGTGGAGCTTTCCCTGGCTGGCTTCCTCCTCGGTCAGGCTCTCAGCACACGGGTGGCTTTTGGGGGCTCAGGAAACTGCAGATAAGCGAGCGTTGTAAGTTTGGGAGGGCTGCTCTTCCAAGATAAGGGCCAGTTCCTCGTGAAAACGGGGCCTTCCTGGAGTGGGTGACACCTCTCATAATCCTACAGCAGGCAGGGCAGGAGGCTGGCAAGGCTTTCCCAGGCTTTTCCACGGCTCCGTCCAGATGGACAAAAGCTGTTTGACTTCCAGCCTGTGGCACAGAGGAGTCTTCTGCCCTGGAAGTGCCTGGTGTCCCCCTCCCCGCAGCACTCAGGTGGGTTACTCCTGAAGGTGGGGTAGTGTAAAAACCCAACAGCAAATTTCCAAGCAATCCTAAACGCAGCTACAATTCCCTGAAAGGTGGCTGTAGTCAGGTGGGGGTTGGTCTCTTTTTCCAGGCAAAAACTGACAGAACGGGAGGACACAGTCTTAAGCTGCGCCAAGGGAAATTTAGGTTGGATGTTAGGAAAAAGTTTTTTACTGAAAGAGTGATAAAGTTTCTGGAACCGTCTGCCCTGAGAGGTGATGGAGTCACCATCCCTGGATGTGTTTAAAAAAAGATTGGATGTGGCACTCAGTGCCATGATTTAGTTGAGGCGGTGTTAGGGCAGGGGTTGGACTCGATGATCTTGAAGGTCTCTTCCAACCTGGTGATTCTGTGATTCTGTGTAAAAAGGAGTCCCAAGAAAGCAGAATTACCAGGCTTCCAGCTGCTTGCTTCCTGGCAGACAGCTCCTTGGGTTTGGTGCTGCTTCAACAAGCAGAATTGGATTTATTTATCCCCCTTTCCTCCCCGGCTTGTATTTGAGTGGAAACGTATGAATTACAGTTTTCTGACTAATGGGAATGGAGCAGGGAGACCTCTGGTTTTCCTTTATCTGAGAGTGAAAGCCGAATTGGAAGAGCCCTACAGAGCACCGGGCTGGTTCTATTCTGAATCTCCACCCTGGTTTTGTCTCCCATGGTGGCTGGAGGGGTGGGATGGAGAGTGGATTTGCTTCCCTGCGTGGGATGAGTGGTGTGTGTGCTGCTGCTGGCTCTCTTTGGCTGTGCAAGAGGTGGGGAAGGGATGGGGAGAAACCAGGATTTTGGCCACAAGCATTTTGGGTTTGTGCAAGTGCTTCCTCTCTCCTAAATGATCTTGGAGACTACCAGGAAAGGCTTCTAGCCTTCCTCCTTTGCTCCCCCTCATCACACCTTGTGTGGTGCCGGGTTCAGAGCCAGGGTCTTGTGTATCCCGAGAGTTTTCTGGATTGCTCTTGTAGTTAAGAAAAGGTGCTCTGGGTGTAGGAGGGTGGTCAGCAGCTCATTTCTGGCAGTTCTGTTTCCCATACTGTTCTGGGGGTTGTTGTCCCAGCCTAGGCTTGTTGGGACACAAGGGTATTCTCTCTTCCTGAGTCCTTTGGGAAATACTCTTTTTAACATGCAGCTGCCTCTGGATCCCTGGCAGTGCCCAAGGCCAGGTTGGACACTGGGGCTTGGAGCAGCCTGGGACAGTGGAAGGTGTCCCTGCCATGGCAGGGGGTGGGATGAGGGGGGCTTTGAGATCCCTCCCAACTCAAACCATTCCATGATTCTCTGTTAGCATGGCCTTTCCTGTGTATCCCAACTCTTGTTAGACCTTGAGGTCATTTTCGCACTGTACCAGCGCCTGATGCTTTAATGAAGGCTTGCTGTTAGCTCTGCCTCTTAAATGTCCTTACTTACATTTGTTTGGTGTTAACAGTGACTCTCATGACTGCATGAGAAGCTGCCAGCTGCAGGTCTGAGCTTCGACCCTCCTGTTCCAAATGAGCTTCTAACCTGATGCATCGAGTGCTCTGGCTAGAAAAGCAATTTCAGGTAGGTCAGTGCATCTTGTATTTTGCATTTTCAAGCACGTGTGTTTTGGAGTGGTGTATTCATTCAGTGCCTTGTTTACTGCGACCTGGACTTGGGCAAGGTCTTGTTGTGGACACTTTGGATATTTCACAAACTGTCTGACTCTGGGATTAAATTGTAAAATCTTGGGGAAAGACAGCTGAAAGATCCCTTAGATCAGCTCTTTCTGCCTGCTTCCAGGGAAGGATGACTAAGAGCAAAGCTTGAAGATGTAGATTGTGGATAAATGCTCCCAAAACCCTGCTTGTAAGGAAATCTTTGCCCTTCTGGCTGTGGAAACTGCAGTGATATATTGGGTAGACAGCCAGAGTGGGGGCTGGAATATCTGTGTTCTGTTCCCAGCTCTGGCTTTGACATAGATAAATGACCTGCAGAGAGAGAATAAGTGGGGTGTATGCCGTTTCTTGCTGCTTGTAGTTGTGTTTTTGTCTTTCAGTAATGCTTTGAAGCTGTATGAGGGTTTGCTGAAAGGCATCTCATAAGATTTGTCGTGGTTTTGTTGGGTTTGATCCGTGCTGGAAAGCTCCATGACTGATGGAAGAGCTAGAGGGGAGGTGTAGTGAGAATCAGGAAATAAAAGTGGAGCTTTTGGGTGTAAAGATTTTGAGAAAGAGCGTGTTCTAAAAGCTGTTACTTGTTTGTGTGCAGCCCCAGTGTCCAGCACTGGGAGTGAACCAAGTCCTTTGTGCCTCTCATTCCTAGTAGGGAAACCTTCTGCCTTTTCCCCCAAACGTTCTGGAATACTAGTGAGCCATAACTGGCTGATTCTAAGAGGCTGTGGTGGGAGACAGAGCAGAAAAGCAGCTTTCAGTTGTGATTCTTCCTGATCCAGCTGAATTCTCCCTGCAGGTGCCCTGAGCACATTTGTCTTTGGAAAATTTGGGTTTAGCCCCTCTCCTGTGGCTGTCCCAGTACTGCCTCTGTCTGGATCTCAAAGGTTGTATACGTAAGATGTTCAGGGGCTTTTCCACAGAATCTGTAAGAAATACCACCAGAAATCATGAGAAAAGTGCTGTGACTAAACATCAAGGCTGCTGAAATCGAGGGAATTGATTTTTTTTTGGCCTGTCACAGGTCAGGTGAATGATGGGCAGGTTTTTGCAGTTGTTGCTCTCTGAAAGCTGCCTCTGTGTCACAACTGTTCTGGACAAACTGTAATACTAAGGCTTGTTTACAGCAGTCATGAAAAATTCCTACTTTTCCCACCCTTCTTCGACTACATGAATACTGAGAGCAGGAGACACTTCAAGCAGACACCTGAAGCTCCTGGCACTGGATTGATTCAGCTTCTGTTTGCTCTGCATCCAATACACAGCCGTGATGAATAATGCAGGAATCTATTACTTAAAGTTTAATGCAGCTTTAATCGGGGTTGAACATCAACAGGTGCAGTGCAAGAGGCTGCTCTGCTCTGTGCTAGATGGAAAAGATTCAAAGCAGGTGTTGTTGGGTCTGTGTTGTTGGGTTGTTCCCTTTGCCCAGGGCAGGGCCTGTCCTTGAGGGACACGAGGGCTGTGTCCAGTTCTGGGGCTTCCAGTCCAGGAAGGACATTGAGGGGCTGGAGCGTGTCCAGGGCAGGGAACGGAGCTGGGGAAGGGGCTGGAGCCCCAGGAGCGGCTGAGGGAGCTGGGAAAGGGGCTCAGCCTGGAGAAAAGGAGGCTCAGGGGGGACCTTGTGGCTCTGCACAACTCCCTGACAGGAGGGGGCAGCCGGGGGGGGTCGGGCTCTGCTCCCAGGGAACAGGGACAGGACAAGGGGAAACGGCCTCAGGCTGGGCCAGGGGAGGCTCAGGTTGGACAGCAGCAGGAATTTCTCCATGGAAAGGGTGCTCAGGCCTCGGCAGGGGCTGCCCAGGGAGGTTTGGAGTGCCCATCCCTGGAGGTGTCCAAGGAAGGGCTGCAGGTGGCACTCAGTGCTCTGGGCTGGGGACAAGGTGGGCATCAGGCACAGGGTGGACTGGGAGGGCTTTTCTAGCCCGAATGATTCTGTGATTCCATGATTCTGTGGCACAGCTTGTCCCTTATGTGCAGGTATTCACTTGCAGGTGCCTTGGTGTCTGGGACCTCTATGGTTTTTGCTGTATTTATCTCAGTCTATGACAACACACGTTCTGTACCTGTGGGGTCACAGAGCACATGGATGACTCTGCTGACATCCAGGGGTCTCAATTTGTGGAATATCAAGGCACTGCTGTCTCTTCAATGGCTTTTTTTTCTTCTTGGTACAAGTATTATTTTTTTAAACAAAGGAAAAACATCCCTTTTGTCAATTGTTCCCTTTGCAAAATTTGAGCCTTAAAATAATCCTGGAAGCCTTTTGTTATATAAATATACTCATCCTCCAGCTTGGCACGGAATGTGCTTGACAGAGCTGCTTGCTGAATTCTGTTTTAAACTTGAATTTTGGTGGCTATGAAGGAGAAACCCTGGGCTCAGAGAGCAAAGCAAACACTGATTGCTGTGTAATCACAGTGTAACAGGGTCTGTTTAAGGCAGTGGAAAGCAGGGGTTTATGCCTGGAACTCAGTTTCTGTGTCGCAGTGATTTTTGTTTCTGCTTGTTACAGCCAGGTGTGCTCAAACCCACCAAATTTAGCTCCATGGGAACAGAGCATATGTGCAGTCTTTTGAAAATATTCGTGCTCAAGCTGTTTGCTCAGGAATAGAATTGTGTATGAATACAGCAAGGGCTTGGAATGGTTAACAGTAAATTCCAGTGCAGAACACTCAGTAGTGAGATCTCCCAGCTAAGTGGACAACAGTTGGCTAGAGCAGATGTTTAAATAGAAAATGAACAAAAAATCACCGCCAGAAAAACCCCCACAAACTCAAAAACCCATCAACCACTAAACCCCACCACTCTGTTAATGTCAGATAACCTTTCTTAAAAGCAGTGACTGGTTTCTGGGTGTTGTCTTGTGCATGTAAAAGCACCTTGGGAGGAATTCATAAATCACATACAGGACTGAATGTGACTGTAGAGTTTTTCTGTGTCCTCTGTAGGCCATACATTCATTGTTACATTGGCTTTTTAAGTGATACTTCTGGTTTGTTTTGCTGCAAGCCTGAGCTTGAAGCTGCTGCTGACCGAGGAGGTTGGACTCAGTGATCTTGGAGGTCTTTTCCAACCTAAGCGGTTTAATGATTCCTCCCAACTTTTTCCAGATGCGTGCATCGAAACTATCCCACACAGGTGGGGATGTTAAGTGCTGCAGGATCTGCCTGGCTGCTTTTGGTACAAACACCGAGCCCACAGGTTGTGTTCTAAAAGCATGGAGGGTGAAGGGTGAATCCATGCAATCCCCCAGGAGTGCCTGAATCCAGTCTGATGTGCTGCTGCTTCCTCCCATGTTAGTGGAGTGATAGTGCACTGAGACAAGAGGGAAGAGTCCAAGGAGAGTAACGTAGCATCATGGAATGGTTTGGGCTGGAAGGGACCTTAAAGCCCATCTCATCCCATCCCTGCCATGGCAGAGACACCTTCCACTATCCCAGGCTGCTCCAAGCCCCATCCAGCCTGGCCTTGGACACTGCCAGGAACCCACAACCTCTCTGGGCAATGACATCTTTGGCACTTACCCAAAACTAAAGGTTTAATGGAGTTCTGGAGCAGAGATTATATGTTCCCTGTGTTCACTTTGTTGGATCAATCAAATTGGGTTTTGGTAGATTTTCTAGCTGCTTATTCAGTGGCTTGCCTCGTTCTGGGTGCTGTGGATCATTTCCTTCTTCTCTCCTAATTTATTTGCCTTCAGACATGTAGCTGCTCCTGTGTTTCCTGGAAAATGGAAAGGATGTGCTAGCAGGAAATGGCTGCAGTTAATGAAAACAGGCTGTACCTGCTGATGATTAATCATTAATCCAAAGAAGGAACTTTCCTTCTGCACCTTTGTGGCCTGAATTAGCATCTGACTGTTCCTTTGTCCTGAGGCTGGCTGTGAATGACTCCGGGATTGATTCATGGCTTAGGGGCCCCATTAATAGGATTTCCTGTGAGGGTGTGTCACCAGTTCTTGCACAGGTTCAAAGGGAAAATGGGTTTTCCCTCCTGTGTTGCATCCTCTGGACTTGTGCCCCTTGGCTTTGGCTCGTTTTTCTCCCTGGCTCTGGTACCCTCGAGGTTCCAGCTGGGATTTGATGGCTGCTGCCATCCCAGCTCCTTTCAATTGTCTCATCATCCACCCAAGGCATCTGGGGACGGGGCAGGCCGTGTTCTCTTTGGGTTCAAGAGTGAACATAAATACGTTTAGTGCTTCTCTGAAAGGCTTTCAAGTGCAGCACTGCTCTTTTACAGCTCTGTTTGCTTCCTTTGAAGGCTGAGCAGCCGCCACTGAACTCGGGGCTGCAGTGCGTGACTGCTCCCTTAGCAAGCAGTTAAAACATCAGCTATTACACTGACGTGCAAATGTTATTTTGTGCTGAAGTCATGCTGGAAATAGTTCAAAATGTCTTGTTTATTTGGATTCACGAGGGGCATGCTGTCTCGCTGAGCTCTAATCTTGTTTTGCTCTCTGCTTTCTTTGCAATCAGCAGAGCTGTATTTAAACCATGCTGAGAGATTTAAGGTACCTCTTGGTCTGCACCCCAGAAGTCACAGGCTGAGGGCAGCACCCCTGGGTTTGTGCCTTTTGGGAAGGTGGGTTATTAATCAGTTGTTTTCCCCCAGCCTCAGTCCTTAGGTGGATGGAACAGGCTCTGTTCCCATGTTGAATTAAACCCTCTGCCCCTGTGCTCGGCTGAGACCCCACCTGCAGAGCTGCCCCAGCCCTGGGGCCCAGCACAGGGAGCACCTGGAGCTGCTGGAGAGAGCCCAGAGGAGGCACCAGGATGATCAGAGGGATGGAGCAGCTCTGCTGGGAGGAAAGGCTGGGAGAGCTGGGGGTGTTCAGCCTGGAGAGGAGAACCTCTGGGGTGAGCTCATTGTGAGCTACAAGAAAGATGGAGAAAGACTCTTGACAAGGGCTGGAGGGACAGGACACAGGGAATGGCTTCCCAGTGCCAGAGGGCAGGGATGGATGGGATATTGGGAAGGAATTGTTCCCTGTGAGGGTGGGCAGGCCCTGGCACAGGGTGCCCAGAGCAGCTGTGGCTGCCCCTGGATCCCTGGCAGTGTCCAAGGCCAGGTTGGACACTGGGGCTTGGAGCCTGGGACAGTGGAAGGTGTCCCTGCCCATGGCAGGGGTGGCACTGGATGGGCTTTGAGGTCTCTTCCAACACAGACCAGTCTAGGATTCTATTCAATATCTCTTACTGGCTAAGCACTGACTCATTTGTTCATTATTTTAACGACAGATGCAGTTGTTTAAAATGACTCCACGGTTTTGCAGTTTCATTGTTCAGCAGATAATACGGTTATTGGGATTCTTGCACAAGATGTTTTCAGTTCACTCCTTAAATGTTTCTCTCTGTGTTTGCAAGATGCATGAAAACAAAAAGGTTTTTCTCCTGGCCTGTGCTGCCCTTCCTCTGCTGTCCCCACTCCCAATGAGCAGCTTAATGGCTGTCAGCAACTGTTTTGACAGATTTTCCTGTGCTACTTAGGAAGACAAAAAGTTACATCTCACATGTTTTGCTGTGCAGGGATAAATACACAGCAAAGGGTGGGTGAAATATTTGGTACTAACATGGTGAGGGATTTTGTAATCCCAGCACAGGATGTCTGCTCTTTCACCAGAGCCCTATGTGACTGTCCCAGCTGTTCAAATCATGTGTGCATCCCAGCTACATCCAGGCAGGCTTAAATATCCTCCTGGCCAGAGCATGCTCTTACCTCCAGGTTCCTCCCTGCCCTTCCCTGCATTGTGGAGCATCCTCACAGCCATCTCCAGACACTGGCACATCACTGAATTCCCCCAGCTTTGCTAAGAGTTTCTTGGAAAGCTGATGCAAGTGCAGCCTGAGGAGCTCTCTGAGCCGTGTGTGGCACATCCAGAAAGGCAGAAAGGTGAGGGACAGGCTTTGCACAAAGGCTGTGTCATTTTTAGGATATGTTAACAAGGTGGCTTCAGGTGCTTTGTGAGTGCTGGTGCTGCTCCAGAGCAGCTGAAGGCAGCTCCTTGTGTCTGCTCCTGCCCGGGGTACCAGTGGTCTGTGCCAGCACGAGTGCCCTGCCCTAGTGCTGGTTCCCAAATTTAGGGGCAGCACTCAGCTTGCTCTGGATGTTTTGTTATGATTTCCCTGCCTGTGTTTGGGTCTCTGTGCAGCTTCTCAGGGAAGGCAGCTGAATACCAAGACACTGTCTCCAGTTCTGCAGTTCTGCTGATCTGTTTGAAGTCCCCAGACAGTTGATCAGGCAAACTTGCTGCTAAATGGATGATCTAATTCCCAGTGAATGCTGTGATCATAAACATTACCCTACATCACAGAAACGATTTGAAAACCAGTGCGTACTCTTCAAGCTGTCAGTTGTCTTTCAGCACCCTCGTTTTACTCTTTCATCTTTAAATGCTTGTGCTGAAGCTCTAATAAACTTACCTGTCAGCAGTTGCAGGGATGTCTCTTCTGTCTCCAGCTCCTTTGTAGCTGTAGCTGGCAGTTTAAAAGCTGTTTACAGAGGAGATGAAGCAAGGAGCTCTCTTGTAGCTGCTGTCTCTCTAAATGATTTTTTCATACTCCAGTAATATTCAGCACGAGGTTGTGCTGATGCTTTGTGAGGGTTGCTCAGAGCCAGCACGTGAGCTCTCTGCTCAGAATCCCCTGAGGACATGGGCAGGGCAGGAGGGTGTCCCTGTACACTGGGAAAACTGGGGGAAGAAATGGTCTAGAGAGAGGTGACTTCCTGGAAAAAGAACGGGACAGAGCACCCAACAACCTGAGTGCCTGAGGAGTGGCCCCCAGCAGAGGAATGCTGTTTCACAGCCCACAGACATGTGGTTTGAATTTCACAAGGGAGAACTCCTTTGAAACCTGAAATTCATAGACTCATAAAATCGTTAGGGTTGGAAAGGCCTCTGGGATCACCAAGTCCAGTCCCCACCTTGTCCCCAGCCCAGAGCACTGAGTGCCACCTGCAGCCCTTCCTTGGACACCTCCAGGGATGGCCACTCCAAACCTTCCTGGGCAGCCCCTGCCAAGGGCTGAGCACCCTTTCAGTGAAGAAATTCCTCCAGAAATTCCATGTGGAATATCCAGGAAAGTCTGGTTTTTGTGGACCTGTTCATTCTCTTTCTTCTCAAGGTGGGGTTCTAGATGCTCATTTCAGTGGAAGCCCAGTTTTCATTGCAAGTCCTTCCTGTCTGTTCCATCCAGCATCCAAAACTGTGCAGTAGGAGTTCCTGACAAATTGCCACAAGGAACAGCTTTATTTTTACACCACAGCCTTGCAAAAGGCAAGTACAAAAACTCAGATCATTTCTATAAGTGAGCTTAATAAAACAGCAAATTTTTGTTTGCCTCCTTCTGCTTCTTGCTTGTGCAAGAGGCACCATCCTTGTAAAAGTCATGCTAAATCTGAAGCTTGTTCTCTGTTTGTCTGGAAAAGGACAAATAACCGCCCATTTATTCCATGTTGATGCATTGATTGTTCAGTTTTATCTGGAGAATTCTGATACTCAGCCAGGGTCTGCCTCTCTGTGGTAATTCGAGGTGGAGTGAAAATGGACACTTCAAAGCAATCCTGTGTTGTCATCCTGTGAGTTTGAGATGCTGAAAACAGGAAAAAAACCAAACCTATGTCCCAGCAGGAGTTGGAGGCTGCAGCTCTGCCCCTGGCTGTACTGTGAGTATTAATGGTACAGACCTGTGGGGCTGTTTGCACGTGAAAAGAGGAAACCCGGGTGTGTTGGGCAGGAATCAGGTGTGTGCTGCCCGCTCAGTGAGGCTGGAGAGCAGCAGTTGGTTACTAATAAAAAACCTGGTTATTTTCTCTGCACCTCCTTAGGGGTCACTTTTCTGGTGCTGCATGAGGAAATAATAAATACAGGTGACCAGAGTGTGTGTATATGTATTTATTTGATGTTTTTTACCAAAAACCAGCTTGAGATGAGTGGAGGAAGGCACATGCACAGCCGGGGATGCGGTTAATTCCTCGCTCTGCTGCTCTGGTTTAAGAAAAGTTTTGGAAGCAGCTGTTTAAAGATATTCAGAGGTTACTGCATTTTCCAGGCTCTTTCTTGTCTCTGAAGCCTAATGCTTGTTCCTTCAACACAGGCAGAACGCAAAAGTTTCATTAGTTTCAGGTTTTGTTCTGCTCTAGGGAGGCTTTTCTCTGAATCTGGAGGTTCTTTCACTACAAATAGCTGCAAAGTCAAAGTAGTAAATGAATAAATATTATTAGTGAAGGAGTAGAGAACAGAACAAGCTACTGTAAAAAAAAAAAATTAAAAAAATTACCTTTTTCTCCATGATTCTCCATGTCCTGAATCCTCCATCTCCAAAAAGAAAAAGGTTCAGCAAAGGATGATGAAGGTGATCAAAGGCATGGAACAGCTGTTGTATAAAAGGAGATAAATAAACTTTGTCTCTTCAGCGTGGAGTGGAGATGAGTGTGAGGGGAAGAAGTGAGGAGAGGAATGTTATGCAGATGGGGAGCTTTGCATCCTCCAAAGAAGATGACTGTACCCAGGCCTTCCTCACTCAAAAAAACAAGGAAGCAACGAGCTTGTAACAAGGGAGAGTTTTTCTCTTGGTGGTGCACAGTTATGCTGTGGTATTCCTGGCGGCCGGGATGTTGCTGGAAGGTGAGAGGTTCAAAGGAGACTGGATAAAACCCAGCCTATTAAAAGCTATTAAAGACAGCATCTCCTGGCTCAGGGAACAGTTATTAAAGCAGTGGAGAAGGAATATTTGGAGGAATCCCAGGATGGCTCAGGCTGGAGGGAGCCCAGTGGGCACCTGGTGGCACCTCCCTGCTCCAGCAGGGCCATCCCAGAGCACAGGGCACAGCATTGTGTGCACAGAGCTCTGCAACAGCCCCAGGGAGGAGACCCCACAGCCTCTGTGCACAATCTGCTCAGGGCTGGGCACTGCCCAGGGCAGAAGTTGTGCCTCCTGTGCAGGGGAATTGCTGGGCTCAGGCCCTGCCCGTTGCTCTGGGGCCATTGCTGGGCCCCCGGAGCAGAGCCCGGGCCCTGCTCGGAGCCCTCCCTGCAGCCAGGGACAGCCAGGCCTGAGGGCCCCTCTCAGCCGGGGCTCCTCTCGAGGCTGAGCAGCCCCAGCTCCCTCGGCCTTTCCTGGGCACGGAGATGCTCCAGGCCCTTGCTCAGCTCCGCAGCCTCCGCTGACCCCGCTCCAGGAGCTCCCNCCCCCAGGTCCTTCCCCTCAGAGCTGCTCCAGCAGGACCCCCCCAGCCTGTGCCCGGGGCTGTTCCTGCCCAGGTGCAGGACCTGCATTCCCCTTGTTGAAGAAGGTAACACTGTCTGTGTTAAACTTGGTTTAGAAACGTGAAACTTCCTTCTGTAAGCAGGTCCTAAATAACACCCAGCTGTTGTGTGGCGGTGTAACACAGGGGCTGCAACCTGGAGTACCAGATGAAATGTGGGATTTCTTGGCTTCCATGCTATTTCCTACTTTTGATAGGTAATGGGAAACAGGCAAGGAATAGCAAGTGATTCAGGTGATAAAAAGCTGCTGTTTAGGAGTAGATGATAGCAGCAGTTGTGTTGGCTGACTGGGCCGTGTTCCTTTCCCAAAATCCTGCAGTCTGGAGCGTGCTGGGAGCCGGGTGAGTTGGGGTGGCAGTGTGCCAGTTGGTGCTGGGGTAATGATCAGGTTGCCCTGGTGCTCTGCAGACAGATGGGCCCCAGCATTTCCCTGCACACTCAATTTCCAGCCTGGCACGATGTTTGGGTAGAGACAGAATGCTGGGATTGCACCTTCACCCAGGGAGGGCAAAGGTTCCTTACGCTGCACGGCACTTTTTACTACACGGGGGGGGATTTGCTTGGCTGCCATATGGAAGGACTGAATTTCCCTGGAGACTTTGACGTTCAGCAGTGTGTGGGTGTTAGGAGGCTTTGGGAGGTGGAGGAGGATGGAGTTGGAATAATGTCCTTTGAATCAGAGCTGTTTTGATCTGCTGGAAAGAAACTGGCTGCTGTGAAAGGAGGGGAGAAATCCTCAAACATTGGACTACTCTAGGATTTAGTGCAGAGAAGGCAGACTTGGAGCAGGAGCTGTTTCAGAATTGATCCCCGGTCTGAGTGGGGTGGAAACCCAAGTGTGAGTGAGCCACATGTGAGGTCACTGACGTGCTGCATGCACATGCTCAACAGCCAGACCTTGAAAATGGCAAGAGACTCTTGGTTCAGTGGGCTCCAGCCCAAGGCATGGGTTTGGTGACCTGTGTGATAACTTGGAGAGTAAATTCCGAGTGATTTATCCCTCTTCTGATCTGTCTTGAACTCCGACTGCTCGTGTCTGTTGCTGTCAAGTGGCTGCTTCTGTATTTATGAGCAAGGTGGAAACTACTGACCTGCTTTGCCTCCTCTGAAAGGCAAGTGATAGTTCTCTCTGCGATGGCAAGGGCAGTATTTCTGCATGTGCTTGGACTAAATTTACTGTAGGGAACTGGAAAGTGTACATGGTGACGACTGCTGGAAGGGAAAGCGTGTATTTACTGCTCGGTGGCAATAGATTTATAGACAGATAGCTTGGTTTATGGATAAATATTGTTGCCTCTATTTCTGTAGCCATAAGCAGTAGATTTTAAAGCCTAAACTTTGCTATAATCTAGGGACCTTTTTACATTTTTTTTCCCTATCCCATCTGCCGAGTTCTTCAGCGGCGGCTGAGGCGTCACGTGGCGCCAGGAGAGCCAAGAGAAGTGACGCATCCCGGTATCCCATGGTAACTCTCCCTTTCCTTCGTTTTTAGCTCGTTTGCTTTGCTCCCAGATAGGATAACCTGCCTGTGGGATCAGGTCAGCTCTGCTCACGCACAGGTGAAGCTGAGGTTGCAGGGTTTGCACTCCTGGAAACGGTTTGGCCTCGGTAACCCAAATTGTCCTTTGAAAGGGAAACAAAGAGCGCAGCAAAACACAAGGCAGCAACCCCCGCTCCAAACCAACACCAGCCCCCACCAAGCCCAGAAATCTCCGAGTTCCCCACCCAAACTTCTCAACACGCAGGAAGCATCGGTGGGAGTTTACTCTTTGTTTGCCATTCAGGATATTGAAGCTTGCCTGAGAAGTTTCTGCAAACCACAGGTAGATACCCTGCGAGTGGAGGTACAATTCTCACCAATTTGCAGTTCAGGTCTTGCAGTTCACACAGGTTTCGTTGCTGGAAACTTGTTAGGTGAGGCTTGCTTTTTTCTTTTTTCCCCCCTTTCTTCACTACCCCCATCAGCTGTTTTTAACCTCTGGTTGCTGTATGCAGTTACTGCCTGCATTTTCATTAGAGATATCCTACTTATCCTCCAAGACAAGCTCATGGTTTTGTATTCAGATATGCTGACAGTTTTTAGAATTCTGATTATTTTTTGAAAAACGGATCATTTAATCATAGAATCATAAAATGGCTCGGGTTGGAAGGGACCTCAAAGCCCACCCAGTGCCACCCCTGCCATGGGCAGGGACACCTTCCACTGTCCCAGGCTGCTCCAAGCCCCAATGTCCAACCTGGCCTTGGACACTGCCAGGGATCCAGGGGCAGCCACAGCTTCTCTGGGCACCCTGTGCCAGGGCCTGCCCAGCCTCCCAGGGAACAATTAATTGAAAGCCGTTTTCTCCTCTATGTCTGTATATCCACTGTAACTTTATTGTATTAAACCAGCCGTGGTGTGACTCACTCAGCCTGAAACTCGAGGCTGCAAACAGAGTAGCTCCTCACCAGGTGTAAACAGTGAGTAGAGCCCTTGCAGTGAGAGACCTCAAACCTCTTCTTGCATCTTGTTTCCAAACTCTTCTGTGCCCGTTTTCTGTGTGCACTGAAGCAGTGTGTGTCTGGTTTAACTCTGCCCTGCCGACTGGATTTTTGCTTTAGGGCAGAGCTCTCACAAACCCAGTTTATCCTCAGGGAGGAAGAAAAAATCGGTTTTGCTCACACGTAGTCCCTGTGTACTGGAGGAGTGTGTGGTGAAGTTTTTCAGCGTGGCAGGATTTGCATTTTCTGTTGCCACAGCTACAAATGAGCTCACAGCATTTCGGTCCCTCGCCCAGGGAAGAGCAGGAGTTTTCAGAGTGAAGGCACTGGTGCACCGAGATGACTCATCCTGGGGTGTCCGAGGGCTGGGGAATCACTTCTTGAATGGGAGAGGATGCCTAGTGTGCGGGGGAGGAGGCAGGAGATGTAGTCTGAGCAGTTCGGGGCTGCCTGGATTTGGGGCATGAGCTGGGTGATGTGTGCTGGGAACGGGCTGCTGAGCTGTCTCCTGATGCACAACGTCCCTGCAGGCACCTGGATGTTGGGAAGTATCCCAGGACTCCTCTGATGTGCTTCCTGTGGCTTTGCTCCAAGCAGGTATTTAGTACAAACCTCTGTTCTCGTCCTAACAGGACTGAATCCCCTTCTGTTCCCTTTCAGTTCCAGGCAGTCCATCGTGCTGCCCTGGGCTCGCATGGGGAGGGCTGCTGCCTGGGTAAATCCGAACAATAGCCTGCTTGTGGCAGCTGAAAGTGGTGGGGGAAAAAGAACCCTCTTCTGTAATTGCAGGAAAAAAACAAGCCTGTGTGCAGCAGGAAGCAGCAAGACTCTATTAAGTCATACTTTTAATTTTTTCCCCTGCGTCTTCTGCACAGTCTGTGATGATTTTAAACATAAATTGCTTGGGAAAAGTCCTTGGCCTGTCTTATAGTTACTGATTGCCTGCGTGGCAAGGGGTTGGGATGTTGTCTTTAAGGTCCCTTCCGACCCAAACCATTCCATGATTCTGCAGTTTGGGTGGATGTCAGAGGATGCTTACCCTGTAACCAGAGCTTTGCCATTGTAACCGCTGTAAGTAACTGTGAAATATTTAATTAGGAGAAAATTGGATGCCTACCTTCACCTAGAGAACATTTAAAAACTTTGGGCTGTCTTGCTGTCAGGTTTCTGCCTTTTCCCAACAAAAGCCTGGCTGGCTGGTGCCTTTCACCTCCGGGATTCCCTGCTGCTCTTGTTATCCGTGTTTCATAAGCTGCCTGCAATGGCCTTTTCCAGCTGATTCTTACCCTTGGAATGGTTAACAAGAAGCTATTTCCTCTTTGTTATCATGTGCAAAATGCTATTGTGACACTGCTAAAGTCTTAGACCTGCTGTCTGAGACAGAGGTTGCAGGGACAGAAAAGCTGGAGATGGGAGAGAACTGTGATATGTGGCCAACTCAATTAGTCCAGGGATCGGAAATGAAAGAGGAACTGAATCTGAAGTGTTGTGAGCAGGGTGTGACACTTTTTTTCCCAACAAACATCTGTAACTTGTCACACAGGTCACTTCACTGGCGTCCTGTCTATTGACCTGGACTCATTTAAATATTTCATTATTGCACTTGGTTAGTACTGTTGACGTTTTGAATTTCTGTGTTTGAAAGTGCTTTTGTATTGATGATGTGCTTAAGGTTTTTGGGGTTTTTTTTGCTGTGTTGGAGGCCTTTTTCTGCTGTGACTTCTTATGTTTGGAGCTATGGGTGTGTAGGTTTATGGATTAAAAAAACCAAGAGGGGTGAGAACCCTCCAAACAAAGCCCAGCTGTGACCTCAGTAATCAAACTGCAGCTCTGACGCAGAGGGAGGACAAAGCTTTAGGGCAGCACAGATACGAAGTGAGGTCTCCAGAGGATGTCTTTGGAAAGGCAGGAGGGATGATAACTCCGTAGAACAGTGTCTTTTCTGAGCTGTAGGCCAAGGGCAGGGGCATCTCCAGGCTCCGCTTTGCCTTCGTGTGCACCCTGGAACAGACTTGGAATAGGGGAATTCAGCTTTTGTTTGTCAAGGAAATGCCAGGTCCCGTGGCAGGTGGAACAAAACAAGCAGCAGATCAAACTGAAGGGCCACTGACCACAGAAGGGGCATTGTTCAGCTTGTGGGAGTCCCATCAGTGTGTGGTGAACTTGTAGGGTGGACAGGGAAGCTAAATAGCTAAAGTATGGATTTTTTACTGGGATTGATGACAATCTGGAAGAAGACTGTAGGCTATAATACAGCCAAGAGTGCCAGAATTGTGAGACACAGGAATACGGCTGCTCACTGCTTTTTTTTGACCAGGCTGGCCAAGGAATAAAGGTCAGAATTACTGGGGAAAGCCTTTCGGCACCAGCATGGTGCTGTCTGCAAGTGAAGTTTATCCCTGCAGGCAGCTGCTCACCCCAGGGACTGGCCAATTTTGGCTTTTGTTGTTTGGTTGGTTGTTTCTTCTTCTCTTAGTAACTCTCTGAAGCATCCTGTAGGGTGTCTGGTAGCACCTAAGGGATTGCCTTTGTGGGCAGGAGAATAAAGAAGAACACAGCTGCTGTCCTGGAGATCTGCATTTGTGCTTCTGCCTGGAGGTTTTGGGCTAGTTGTGGTCCCTGTGCCGCTGTGATGGCCATCTGCAGGTGACATGAGCTGCACAGTCTGGCCTGAGCTGCTGCTCTGACTCTTGGCCACAAGGACTTTCCCATCTGTTTCCCTGGTAGAAGCCAAAGGAGGGGGTCTGGGCATGAAAATTATTGTGTAACCACCTTAATGTATATGGTTTGGATGCGTAAAGATGCAATTAAGGCTTGAGAGAAGTGTTTTGAACTCTTCTGGAGAGTGTGGATGGATGAAAGAGCTCTGCAGGATCCAGCAGAGCCTGGGGAAGTGGTTAAACAGAGTGCATTGGCATGAGGTATTCCTGTGTTCCTTGAGCTCCTTTCACCGTGAAAGGGCAAATTAAAAAGGGGTTTCTGCTGCCCAGTGGGTACTGGGGAGGTATTTATATTGGGCAGTGTTGTTTCCCATGGGAATCCATGTCCCTTCCTTTCTAAGAGGCTTGTTTTCATCCCACATCGTGGTGGGATTTAATGCTTCCAGTACAAGAAGTTAAACAGAGGTTTAAAAATAAAAATACCCCCTCACCCCCAAATCTCAGAATGACTTTTGAACCAGCACAGGCAGGAAAGAATCCTTGTGTGGATTATTTGCTCTCTTGGGTTTTGATCTTGTTTTTTTATTGGCCCTAAAAATGTCCAGAGGTTAAAATTAGAATAATAAACATTTACAAGGGAATTTTCTATGGTCAGCTTTCATTTAGCACTGAAGGCCCTAGAAAGCCTAGTCCATTTTGGGATGCTGGAGACAAAGTGAGTTTTTTCCTGTTTTATTTTAGAGCTGCATTATGGATGTGGAAGCTTGAATTTTCCTTTATTTATTGGTGTAGCAAAGCCTGTCTTGTGCTGTATTAACAAAGGGTCGCATTCATAACAGCGAGAGCAACTAAGCAAGGGCAGTGACTTAGAGGGGGAATATCTTGGTATTGCAAGCATTTAATGACTAATGTAGGTCTTTTGTGCCCAAATCGTCCTGAATTTGTAACATATTGATCACACAAAGTCCTGCAGCCTCTCTTAGGCAGGAGAGAGCTGCTGTGTCCTCCTCTGTCACCCTGTCCTGTTACATGGTGTATTTGGGGAAGGAACACTGTTCCTTTTGTCAGCAGATGAGCAATCCTAAACTCTGTTGGGGTTCCTGTTAGGTGAGCCTGTAATGAGAACCCTGGCTGTGCTGCGTTGGTTTTACAGCTGGTCATCATTCGTGCCCTCAGTGTGGGTGTAGGGATGTTCCCTGTGCCTCAGTTCCTGCTTTTTTGATTCAGGACCACTCTGAAAATGCATCTTGGGCACCAGGTTGTGCTGCCTTAGGTGATAGCCGGGCTCCAGATCTGCTTCTTTGGGGCAGGATGCAGTCCTGGCTGCCTCCGGGCTGATGTGCTTTTCCCATATATAATTATTTCTCTTCATGTGTGCGCGCCTGCGTTTTTATTTCTCCAGTTCCCTGAAACTTGAGCCAGTTGTTCCTTATTGTGCCAGCAGCATCCCAGGCTCCTGGGGGGATGTCACAGCAGTGGGCTGGACAGGCAGCATCCCTGATTCCCCGTTTGTTTGGTTTGTCCTGGGCTTCAGTGCCAGGTACAACCTGCTGGCGCCTTCCAGCTGTGACTCTCGTAGAGGAGCCGCTCTCCTCCAGCAGGGTAAGACAGAGACAGGGCTGGTGGTGCTTTGCTGGCTGTGAGGAGCTGAGTTGGGCTGTAATTAGCAGCCTCTCCTTTCCCTTGCAAGTACGGAGAGGATTCTGCAGTTCTGTGTTTAGCTGGTTCTGCTTTGCGGCGTTTAATTCAGTATGAAACAGTAACTTCTGCTGCCCAAGAGAAAAGTCCCGTATAGATGGGGGGTTTGTTGTGTGCTGGGAGCGCTGCAAGTGTAAGGCAAGTGCTCGGCCTCCCCAGGAGGAGCTGCTTTGATGTTTGGAGATGCTGCTCTAATCTTCGTGTTTGTGCTGCAGGAAGTTTAAAGACAAAACTGTGAACTGAGAATCTGAGCCCCTGTGCAGATCTCTGCAGGGAAGTGGTTTGGGGCTGCCTCTTTGTGCACCTACTCATGGAGTCCCAGAAAAGTTGGGGTTGGAAGGGACCTCAGAGCCCATCTACTTCCCACCCCCTGCCACGAGCAGGGACACCTTCCACTGTCCCAGGCTGCTCCAAGCCCCAATGTCCAACCTGGCCTTGGACACTGCCAGGGATCCAGGGGCAGCCACAGCTTCTCTGGCCACCCTGTGCCAGGGCCTGCCCACCCTCCCAGGGAACAATTCCTTCCCAATATCCCATCCATCCCTGCCCTCTGGCACTCTGAACCCATTCCCTGTATCCTGGCACTCCAGTTCCTGCTGCAGGGTCCCTCTCCAGTTTCCCTGTGTCCCTTCAGGCCCTGGAAGGAGCTGGGAGGTCTCCACACAACCTTCTCCTCTCCAGGCTGAGCATTCCCAGCTCTCCCAGCCTGGCTCCACAGGGGAGGTGCTCCAGTCCCCTCAGCAACTCAGTGGCCTCCTCTGGACCTGCTCCAGCACTTCCATGTCCTTCTCATGTTGGGGGCACCAGAACTGTGCACAGAATTCCAGGGGTGTCTCAGCTGAGCACAGGGGCAGAGGGGCAGAATCCCCCCTCCCCTGCTGCCCATGCTGGGGCTCAGCCCAGGGCATGGGGGGGTTCTGGGTCCCAGCTCTCACCCACAGCACCCCCAGGTCCCTCTCCCAGGACTGCTCTCAGACACTTCCCTGCCCAACCTTTTGCGTTACACTAAAATCCAGCTTGGTAGCTACAAATGGAACAGTCCCTAAAACCCTTTCCAAGCTCCAGGATGGAACATGGTACATCTTAGAGCAATAGATCCTTCCAGAAAATGCACCTGCCTGGGGTAGGGACTGGGCCAGCTGACCCCAGCAGTCCCTTGTCACCTGGGGCATGCAGAATTGGTGACACCAGACTGACAGTGGGAAAACACCCATGGCAAGAAGCCAGCACCATGGATGGCCTTAAATCCCTGTGAGCCAATGCTTGCAGGGAGTCAGGTTAAAACTGTAGTGGTGCCCTTTTTTTGCTGTGTGAAGAGACCTCGAGTGCCCTGGCCCCAGCTGTGCCAGCTGCCACCACAGCAGAGCCCAGCTGGGCTCTCCCTGTGCCTGCTCAGCCCCCAGTGTGCTCAGTGTATTTGCAAAGAGAGGAGAAGGAGGAGGAGGTGTGCTAAACTGAGAACCAGGCAAGGCAAATGCGCTGACAGTTACACAGAAACATGTTTTATCAGGAGCTTTTGGACACAAACCTGAATTTTGCACGGAGTTTTGCCTGTCCCTCCTTTTTAGGGTGAAATATTGACAGATTGGATCAGTTTTGTGCTTCCCTCTGTTGCTGATGACTCGCACTTAGACTCTTTTTGCTCGACCACCTCCAGCCGTGGGAACGGGGAATGTTGGAGATTTAAAGAAATTACAACTTTAATTTATCTCTTTGCCTTAAAATAAAAAAAAAAAATAGTGTTTCTGTTGTTTTACACCAGCAAGAAGTAGTTGTCTGCTAAGTTAATGAAGATTTTAGCTTGTAAACCTAAATGATATCCATGTCTGACTCTTCTTGCTTTGTTATAGGAGTGGATAATCATCCTCTGATTTTTAGAGGTGTAACAGAGCATTTATGGGCTGAGGGCTTTTTTAAAGCATTCATTCTAAAGGTGATGTTTGAGGAAAAAAAAAAAAGGCAAAAGGACAGCAAAACTCGAGGGAGATGGAGTCTGTGGGGGAGCTTTATGGAATGTGGGTGATGAAACACCTCCTGACTGGTCTGTTCACACTGCCTGTCTCTGACCCTGTGTCACATTGAGAAAGCAGAATTGGAGTCAAACCACAGCCAGGGCGAGTTAGCAAGGGCTGGGAACTGAGTCTCGACCTCAGGAGTGAGATGGGGCATGTGTTAGTTGTTCCTGCTTGAGCTGGGGGCGACCTGTCGGCGCTGTGACATTGTGGGACTGTGCCTTAGACAGGGCCACGGTGCTGCTTGGGCATTCCTGTGGGTATCATAAATGATACCCGGGGTGTGAGAGTGAACTGGCAGAAGGATCCCAGGATCACAGCCTGGCTGGGCTTGGCAGGGACCTCTGGAAGGTCACCTTGTCACACAGGGTCACCCAGAGCTGCTTGTCCGCGGCCATTTGCCAGACTCTGTCCAGTGTGTCCGTGTCTCTTTCCCACTGAGGAGTGCAGAACTGGACCTGGCACTTCAGGAATGGTCTCACCAGTGCTGAGTAGAGTGGAAAGGTCACTCTTGTGATGCAGCCCAGGATGCTGGTGGCCCTCTTTGCTGGGAGGGTGCGTTGCTGGCTCCTGGGAGCTTGCTGTCATCCAGAGCCACAGGTCCTGCTTGCAGAACTGTTCCCGGTCCGTCAGCTCCCAGCCTGTGCTGGCTCCTGGGGTCACTCTCCCCCAGGTGAAGGAAGGACTGTCTTCCCTTTATTAGAACACCGTGAGGCTCCTGCCTGCCCTTGGCTCCAGCCTGGCCAGGTTCATCCAAGTGGCAGTGGGAACCTCTGGTGTACTGGCCACTCCCCCCAGGTTTGTGCCACCAGCAAAGTGCTGAGGGCACACTCTGTGCATCCTCCAGGTCATCAACAAAGAGGTTAAACGATTTTGGCTCTCATGTCAACCCCTGGGAAGTATCTGTCCTCCAACCAGACTTTGTGCCACTGACCACTACCTGCTGGGCCTGGCCATTTGCCAGTTTTCCACCCACCTCCCTGCCCTCCTGGCTGCTCCATACTTTGCCAGCTCATCTGAGGGTGTGAGAAGAGCCAGTGTTGAAAGTCTTGCCAAAGCCAAGACAGCCAAGACAGACAACATCCTCTGCACTCCCTCCATCCACCGAGATTGTTTCATCCTAGGAGGAGGTCAGGCTGGTGAAGCAGGTTTTTTCCCTTCATGAATCCATGCTGACTACTCCTGATCACCCTCTGGTCCTTCAGGTGACTGGAAAAGGTTTCCGAAGTTCTTCAAGTGTGGCCTGACAGTGACAGCAGCCAGATCCCTCAGCACTTGTGAGTCCATCCCATCTGGTCCCATGGCATGAAGTATGTCCAGCCTACTGTCCCCGAACCTGATCCTCTTCTACTAAAGATTTAATTCTTCCTTGTCTGGATTTCCCCCGTGGCCTCAGGGGCCTGCAGTTCCCGAAGGTTGGTCTCACTGGCACCCTTCACATCCCTTGCCAGATTCAATTCCAGATGTGTTTTGGCTCTCTTAGCCCTATCCCTGCACCATCAGTGCTCCCAGATTCCTCCTGGATCACCTGCCCCTGCAGGATCAGTGTTCCCAGATTCCTCCTGGATCACCTGCCCCTGCCCTGCACTTTGCACTTGGCTCTGATCAGGAGCTCCGTGCTCCTCCATGGGTGCCTCCTGCCCCCTCAGCTTGATCAGCTGCTTGTTGGGATGGGCTGTCCTTCAGCCTGGAGGAGGTGATCCTTTTTATCAATCAGCTTTTGGGTCCCTTTTCTCTCCAAGCCCATGGGATTCTTCAGGCACACCTCGAAGATGATGCCAAAGTCTGTTTTCCTCAAGTCCAGGGCTGTGATGCAGCTTTTTCCCTCAGCTCCTTCCTTTGAAGGTTCTGAGCTCCATGGTCAGTGCAGCCAGAGCTGCCCAGACCTTTGCACCCCTGGCCAGTTCTTGCCTGTCTGTGAGGATGAGATCCACTCCCGTGGGCAGGGACACATTCCACAATCCCAGGCTGCTCCAAGCACTGTCCAGCCTGGCCCTGGACACTTCCAGGGATCCAGGGGCAGCCACAGCTGCTCTGGGCAATGGCCCGTGGAGCCCTGCAGGCCCTTCCGTGCCTGCGTGCCCACCTCGGTGTGTGGGTGCCAGTGGCTTTCCTGGCGTTTCTTGGGACGTGCAGCCGTGTGTGTGAGCTGCAGGATGGCAGCAAAAATAGCACAGCTCCTGGCAAAACCCCGGGATGTGGGAGAGCCTCGCTCTTACTGGATGGCTGCAGTATTTCTCTTGGATCATTCAGCCTGGCTGTGGTGTCCGAGTCGAGGCTGTGCATGTAGCTTTAGAAAAATAAAGGCTTCATTTCTGTCTGATATTCTCCCCTAGCTGCGTGTTTCCTAATGTATCCAGTCTCTCCAGAAGGGCTGTGCTTCTCCCTCCTTCTCCTCTGCCTATTTATATCCGCGGTGACGTTGCAGGAGTGTTTGCTTTGGAAGAAATCTCTCCGTCTGAGCCAAACCGAAAGCAAACCCGCAGCAGAAAGCATTCCTTTCTCCCGCTCCTGGGGAGAAGGGAGGCCTGGAGAGTCGTAGGAAATGATCACCTGGGAAGGACAGGAAGCCTGGGAAGGTAAAGGCCTTTTTCTGTTTGACTAATCCAGTGACAAACACCCCCAAAACCCGTGAACTTCTCATTCCGGGGGGCGGAGGCGTGAAACTGCGGGGTGGTTTTTAGAGAGGAGCTGTGAAATGAGTTGCTGAAAGCCTCCAGGCTGAGGACAATGGCTCTTTAATAATCCAGCAAGACCGGTCTCATCAGCTGCTTGCATGCACAGCATCACAGCTCAGGGGTTGCTGTCCCTCCTCATCAGGTGATGCACAGGGGCTTTGCCTTCCCCCCCCCGCTCCCCAAATATTGTGATTGCACTGTGGAAGTGATTTCATTACAGTAAAACTGAATTTCGGCTCGTCTGTAGCTTTCTAAGCCCTTCAGAGCCTGGGCTCTGAAACTCCCCAAGCCTTTCTATTTTTATTGTGCTCGGTCTGAATTTGAAATAAGGAATTTGGATGATAGTTTTGTAAAGGTGTAAACTGAATAGTCCGTATTGTGCTTCTAGGGTAGTTGGCAAAATAAGGGCATATACTTTTGGTTAAGGCCAGGTTTTCTGACGTCTGAAGCTGAATTTGCTACTCATTGCTGCTTGTGAGCCGTAGAAGACACAGAAAGTAACACTTGAAGGTTTTGAAGTGCTCAGTATGAAGCTGAGCATGTTTGAGCCCAGGGTTTTTGCAGAAGTGCCAATCCCTGAGCAAGCATAACAGTCCAGCATAAATAAACAGCCAAGAAAGCAAGTCTACCTCTCTAGAAAGTTTAAGTATTTACCTTCACCGTTTTCCTCCCTATTGGATATTTTTAACTCCTAACCAAACTTCATTTTTGTAACCTGTAATTGCAGGGGTAAAACCTCTGACAGTGATTTTTAGGAAAAACAACAGACAGTGGAAGTTCCGTGGAAATGTTCTGGATTGGAGCTCTTTGGTGTGGATGGGGAAGAAACTGAGCTGGTTTTGCTCTGGGAAATCGTGGGTGCAGCACAATGGTACCCAAGTAAGATCAACATTTGGGAGCAGTTACAGGTCCTTAAAAAATAACAGGGGTTTCTTTGATTGAGAGCATGGGAGGGATGGGGGTGTCCGCAATTTAAGAAACACATCTACCCCACTTAACTCCCATGGAATCAGCTCTGTGATAACCTCGGGTAATCCACTGAGAATAACCAGGAGGCAGCAGGGCATCACAGAAGCATGGAATCATGGAGTGGTCTGTGTTGGAAGGGACCTCAAAGCCCATCCAGTGCCACCCCTGCCATGGGCAGGGACACCTTCCACTGTCCCAGGCTGCTCCAAGCCCCAATGTCCAACCTGGCCTTGGACACTGCCAGGGATCCAGGGGCAGCCACAGCTTCTCTGGGCACCCTGTGCCAGGGCCTGCCCACCCTCCCAGGGAACAATTCCTTCCCAAGATCCCATCCATCCCTGCCCTCTGGCACTGGGAAGCCATTCCCTGTGTCCTGTCCCTCCATCCCTTGTCCCCAGTCCCTCTCCTCCTCTCTTGGAGCCCCTTTAGGCCCTGCAAGGGGCTCTGAGCTCTCCCTGGAGCCTTCTCTTCTCCAGGTGAGCACCCCCAGCTCTCCCAACCTGGCTCCAGAGCAGAGGGGCTCCAGCCCTGGGAGCAGCTCTGTGGCCTCCTCTGGACTCTCCAGCAGCTCCAGGTCCTTTTGATGCCAGCATCAAGTAGAGTGACTCCCCTTGTCTCTGCTCCTGGAGAGGGGTTTTTGACATTTTGGGGTTTGAAACCACAAACGTAATCTGTGTGTTGTGACTGGTGTCAAGAACAGAAATATGCCAGCCAAAATTTATGTGATGAATGCCAGGGGAAAGGTATTTGGCCATGGCTTGATTTAGCTGCTCTGTGAATGCTACAGCATAATATGTTTGTGGTGTAAATACAAGTTTAGTTGAATTAGTGCGTGATGAAGCCCAGATAGAGCAGGTTGGCTGGAGGAGCTGTGGCTGCCCCTGGATCCCTGGAAGTGTCCAAGGCCAGGTTGGACACTGGGGCTTGGAGCAGCCTAGGATAGTGGAAGGTGTCCCTGGCCATGGCAGGAGTGGAACAAGATGATCTTTAAAGTCCCTTCCAATCCGAACCGTTCCATGATTTTATACCTTTTGTGGTCAAAGCTGCTGAGACTTGGATTTGGTAGGAGCAGGATGAAGTTCCTTCAGGTCCCTGTTCAAGTTCCTGCTTGGAATTGCAGTGGGAGACACATAATTCAGGTGCTCGTAGAAAGATGTCCTTGTAAGAAATATGAGTTGGTATTTCATTGAATGCTGGTTTTTTTAGGGGACACATGAGCCAGAAAGCAGAATTTTAATGGTCCTGGTAGAAGGACCAGGCTGTTATTTTTCATGCTTACACAGAGCTTATGCTTGAACATCTTTTAAGTATAAATTGGGCTGGAGGTCAAGGTTGTAAAAACAAGGTCTAGCAGGCCAAGTTTTTATTGCACTTCGATCATTGGTAGGGATAAAAAGTACAGTTAGATTTTATCTGAGAGACACCAAAAGCAGCCTTTGCTCGTGATGGCGTTGCTGCCTATTCCATTTTTTGTAGGATGAGATAAGGAGACAAATAAACACACTTCCTCAGTAAACCCTTTAAGCCTTTGGGATTAATGGCTCTGGCTTCCTGAGCATAATTTCTTCTTTCCAGTTCTTAATTAAGGTTATCTTTAGAACCCAGGTGAACCTGTGTCTAGGGAAGTCACAAGAAGGAGGATGAGAGTTGGAATGACAGAATTGCACGGCTTACCCGTGTGTGAAGCCCCGACACAGGATACTGGGAATACAACACCCTGCAGCCCTCACAAACAGCTCCTTATCGCTGCTGTCACGTTGTTCCCTTTGCCCTTGGGGCAGAGGAAGTGGATATTTGAGTGTTAATCCACATCATGCTTATTAATGAGGAAGGTATTGGATAGATGGGGATGTCAGGGCTGTTTAACCTGTGGATGTTGACTGGTGGTTCCATAGGGAAAAAAGGGGAGCTGGAGGCCGGGATGAATTGATAACTGGTGTTTTATCTTCAGACTCTTTGAGTAGGGTGTCTGTCGTTCCGGGTCTGCTGCCTGGCTGTGAGGGAGATGCTCTTGGCAGGTTGGGTGTTTGGGATAACAAATAAACTTCCTGCTGAGGAGCCCCAAGGAATGGATTTCTCGCTGCTTTGTGCTTGCAGTGGTGTGGCTCTGGCGTGCAAACAAGCACTCAGGATGTGGAGACAGGGTTGGTTTATCTTTAACAGGAAAAAGCCCCCTCCACACCCAGGAACCCTGCTGTTGACCTCTAGCACCAAACATCATCCTGGATTAACTCTTGCTTTAGTTTTGCGGCTGTGGCTGGGTTTATTTTTGGTTGGTTGGGGTTTGTTGTTTTGAAATGTTTATTTTGCTCGATGTCTCTAAGGCCTTAAAGAAGCCAGAGCACCCAGTAGTGCCAAACTGCTGGTGTACAAAGCCAGCAGCCTTGTTCCAAGGTGTGGGGCAAGCAGCAAAGGAATGAACTCTTTTGATGGAAAAATCAGTGGGACAACAAACTGTGTCCCATTACAGGATTTGGTGAGGAAACAATCTGTAACAGAGGCCTTTGGGTGGAAATTTTGGGTTTGGAAGAGATAGAAACAAATTGGAGTTCTGAGGCGGTGACTTCTTTAAGGAGAGGTTAACACAGCTGGGTGATGAGACTTCTGGGAGGGCAGAATAAGTGGATTGGAGAATAGGAGTGGCACTTCCCAAGCTGGGAGTGCTGTAGCTGGATGTGGGATGCAGTCATGTGGGCATGATACCCTGCCCTGTGAAGAAGGTCCTTATCCTTGAGTGAGGGAGTTTGAAAAGGGTGTCTCGTTTCTATTTTTCTCTTTTATGGAAAGCTTCACTTTTCCAGGCTCAAAAAGGACCTTTTTTGAGTCAATGGTATTAAACTCTTGCTTTGACCTGGGTATGTGATTGCACGTGCCCTGGATGGAATTGCCATTCCAGAGTGTTTTCCCTGGAGAGGTGCTGGGTGTTCAGCTCTGCAGAGCTACCCTGGGAAGATCCGTGTATTTCTCCAAGGATCTGAAGGTCAGCCACGGCCTTGAACCAGTAAGAGTAGAATGCTGGACACACCCTGCAGCTCAGGGAAGCCCACATGAAGAGCAGAGGGAGGATTTCATCTATTCAGATTAAAAGAGAACTCCAGGAGCTGCTTGGACAACGAGTGGCACGGAGTGAAGACATGTCACCGTGAGGTCCTGTATCCTGGTGGATCTCCAGGGGTTTGGGATCCCACTGCTGCTCCTGCCATCCCTTTCAGAGGTTCCAGTGGCAGTGTGTGCACAAGGAATGTGTGTGATCCCTCAGAGCTGTCCCAGTGGGGGCAGCCCCGTCTCCGGGCGTTTGTAGGGAATGGCAGTGGGCTGGGAGTGCCCGGGATCAGCTCAGCCAGGCAGAGCACCCCGGACTGCAAAACTGCTGCGAGGGCAAAGGCCAACCACATGTCCAAACACAGCAACACGAGGTGTTTCTTAACTCCCTGCTCAAGGAGGAGCAGGGCGAGTGTCCAGCTGGTTTTCCAGAGGATTCCGGTTTGCTGCCAGGGTTTAAAATACACCTTTGCTCTTGCACACGTGCTCGAGCACATGATGCTGAAATTGGAGGAATTCTGCTCAGGGAACTCAGTTCAACTTGCAAGCAGGCTGAGCTTTTTATAGGGAGAGAGGGAAGAGAGCGGTTTCCTGCGGACGTTGCTCTGTGAGTCACACGTTGCATGACACAGCATTCCTCCCGGGAAACTTAATTGCTGGAACTGATGAGCACATCGGCGCTCTGGAATCTCCCCTTGTGTTAGCAAACACACCCGAGCACTTCACCTGGAGCTTCTGGAAACTGTTCTGATAATACTTTGGGGATTTTAAACTCGGCTGTTTCATGTTTTTCAGTTTCTATCAGAACCCCATTAGCGTAAATACTTTTAGTTTCAAAAGCAACTGTCCATTATCAGCCTTGCACATAAGACGTTGTAATGGCTGTTAATGCTGTAACACAGATGAAATCATAATTATTATTCTATTACATGTGTAATAATAAAGTTTCACATTACTTCTCTAAGTGTTTTAATGCAAACAAAGGTCAGAGTAGCTTTATAATGCTCCTGTAGCACATTTTTTCTGATGTATCAGTGACCAGGATAGGTTACTTGAATGGACAGGCCAAAAAAAAATGCTTTGAAGGTTTTTTGGGATATGTGGGGTGGATGTATAGGTTTATGTTGCTCATGCAAAGCCATATGAACACATCACATAGTCACAGTGCTGTGCTGGCCCTGCTGAGGGACCTCGAGGGCTGTGTCCAGTTCTGGGCCCTCCCGGCCAGAGAGCCCTGGAGGGGCTGGAGCGTGTCCAGGGCAGGGAACGGAGCTGGGGAAGGGGCTGGAGCCCCAGGAGCGGCTGAGGGAGCTGGGAAAGGGGCTCAGCCTGGAGAAAAGGAGGCTCAGGGGGGACCTTGTGGCTCTGCACAACTCCCTGACAGGAGGGGGCAGCCGGGGGGGGTCGGGCTCTGCTGCCAGGGAACAGGGACAGGACAAGGGGAAACGGCCTCAGGCTGGGCCAGGGGAGGCTCAGGTTGGACAGCAGCAGGAATTTCTCCATGGAAAGGGTGCTCAGGCCTCGGCAGGGGCTGCCCAGGGAGGTTTGGAGTGGCCATCCCTGGAGGTGTCCAAGGAAGGGCTGGAGGTGGCACTCAGTGCTCTGGGCTGGGGACAAGGGGGGCATCGGGCACAGCTTGGACTGAATGGGCTGGGAGGGCTTTTCCAGCCTCAGGGATCCTGGGATTCTGAGCAGCTTTTTCTTACTTGCACTAGACTTTAGTTCCCACCTCCAGTGCTGGATTTCATCTGCTGAGCCGTAATTATTCTCTGATGGGTGGGGAACTCAATGTAATCTGACTGTTTCTTATATTTAGGCAGATTTAAGCTGTCAAGGCAAGGAAAGCCTTTCCCCAGGCCTTTGGAAGGACATTCCAAATGCACATGGTGCTTGAATGATCAAGACACATCAGCACTGGAGCTTGGTAGCAGCTCTTTCTCCTCAGTGCCAGCAGGCAACCTCAGATCTAGTTTTGTGTCACATTGCTCATGTTCTGGTGAGGAAAGAAGCATCATCTCTGTGGCCGTCTCTGTTCTTCAGGCGTTTTTTGGGTGATTGTCACTCTCCTGTTGAAGCAGAATGGGGGAAGCTGGAGGTGAAACAGCAACAGGCACTGAGCTGAGAGCAGTAATCCCAGATATTCAGTCCTATAGAAAGAAAATGATGTCATCAGCTCAGGCTGTCCTCTCTCGCAGCCCTTAGGCTAAATATGTCCTGGCTGGATTGTGTAGGAGAAAAAAAAACCCTCCTTTGCATGTCCTGTGGAAGAGTTCACTATGTTTCTTTTTATTTGTTTAGGGCTTTACGGGGTGTTATGTTGTATCTGTCTGGACACATGCAGTATTTAAATGCACCACAGTTGAAAAGCTGTTCCCAAAGCTCCCTTTTAATTACCTGTAATACTCGTCAAACTGTCTTCTCTTCTCCCTTCTGGCCCCACCTGACTCGTGGGAAAACAGGGCTGGCTTTGTTATGTGCCTTGAGGTCACTGAACTCACACAGGCCTGGATCATGGGGGAAATAATATTGCCAAGATAAGATCTGCTGGAGTAACACAAGAGCATTTCTGTCAGATATGAAGGCACTTATTGTAAGGAGGGAGTTACTGAGTTGGTCTCTGGCCTCACCAGGTGACTTCTGCTGCCCTGGGACGTGTGTGAGGGCCCAAAGTAGACACGAACTGTGTCAGCATAACGAGGAGTCTTCAGCCTGTGGCGTGTCTTCTAATGAAGCTGTAGAGTCCCTATATGTCCTCAGTGGGAAGGACTTACAGGGTTGGTACCGATTGAATTACATCTCAGAAATCTTTAGGTGATGAGCAATTACCAGTTTCACTCCAGAATCTCTCCTGGAAAGCGGGGCCGGGTTGGGCAGATGACATCTGTTGAGTGTTACAGAGCCCAGTTACTAAAAGACTGCTGGAAAAAAAAAAGGGAGCTCACTGGTGGCTCATCCGCACTTCCCGTCTCTCCTCAGATTTTAAATAAAATGGACTGAGTTGGACTTGACCATGGGCCATTTTTAGGTGTCTAAACTTTGTGGAGGAGCTGATGGTGAGCACGTTGTTCCACTGGGTACTTGGCTGTCTCCATGTGTTAGGAACAAGCACTGCTGGGCCATGTCCAGGGGCATGGATCTATTCAAAAAATCCCAAAGCAGCTACTCCTTTAAAATACTTGTTTTCTGTGTGACGGGATGAGTGCGGAAGGATTTCTGTGTGCAGCTTCTGAAAATACTTTTTTCCACCCTGTGCTTCTTCGATGTGGCTCTGCAGATTCCTCGGTATTCCTGGCAACAGGCTCCCTCTCTCGGGATGGAGCTCAGAAAACCTGATGCTGCTATTTGTTAATGCCGCTGCCTATTTTTTAATTTCCACATTATTTCATCTGTGGAGTGGGAGCAGACTGCTTCCTCTGACTTCACTCCTGGACAGTGTCTCTGTTGGATCCAGCAGCCAGCGGACCCGGGAGAGTCCGTGCTCTGCTGGAAAACACTGCCAGCGCTGCTCATCCCATCAGTCTTCCCAACATGTGACTCAGCTTGCTTTGTGTTGTGGTTTTGTACTGAATTACAGCAGCTCCCCGCTGTCCAAGGCAGCGGCCAGCAGACATCCTCTGCTCCCTCTCACCTGGGATGCTTTCACCAGCCTTTCCCGCTGGATCTGTGTGCCAGGGGGTCCTGTGTGCTTCCAGTCCTTGCTGTGACTTTTGGGAGAGAGGCTGGATGCCAGCCCTCGGGGATGGGTGATGCTGCTCGGCCAGGGACTCTGCTGCTGGTGGCAGCAGTGGGATGGAGCCAAAAAATTCATGGAAAGCTTGGGGAATTGGTTGTTTTGCTTTGTGTTAGTGTGGCGGAACACGACTTTTTTTTCGGTGGAGGTTTTTTTTTCTTTTTAGGGTAGAACTTAACATCTGGTACTCGTCTATACTGGAAAAATGAATCTTTCCTCCCTGCAGTGACTTTTTCAGCTTTCAAAAGTGACACTTAAATGAAAGCGTTGCATGCATGCAGCAGGAATCAACAGACTGAACTTCGGTGATAAACCCATTTCCCCTTGTTTTAGGTGCTGTTTGCCGGCAGAGCAGCACTGCCGGGAGCTGTTGCGCCACCCGGGGCTGGCACTCCCGGCTTCCTCCTCCTCCTCCTCCTCCTCCCGCTGTTCCTCCTGCCGCGGGCGCTCCGTCCCCTCCTCTCCCGGTGCTGACGCACTGGCGCGCCCGGGGAAGGAGCGGCGGGAGCGCGGTCGCTCCATCCCCTCTGGATCTCCGCTCACCTCTCCCGATTTCCCTCCGCAGGCGCTTCCCGCGGGGCTGGCGAGCGGCTGGGAGGGGAGCACTGACGAAGCCCAGCCCGGGGGAAGTTGAAAGGCAACTTTGAAGGCGAAGGAAGTCGGGGCTGGCGAAGGAGACGCGGGGCCGGGAGTGGCCGCGCCGCCGCCGTGTCCCCGTCCTGCTGCCGGGAGCGGCGCGTCTGGCTGCAGCTGGGAGGGGAAAAGCCGTGTTATCTGCTGCTGTCCGCCGCCTGATTTCCAGGAGTGAGTAGCTCTCCTCTCCAGATGGTCCCGTTTGAGTGTAAAGGCATGTTTGGCTGCTGCTGGAGGGCCGGGGGTGCGTTTGGGAAGCGACAGAGGGACTTGGATACAGTCAGATCTACAGCCCAGCTCTCGGGAGTTGGTTGTCTTTTTGCTTGGGTGACTTTTTTTAGGGTGGCACTTAAGCTTGTGGTTACTTTCTTGTTTGCTGCTTGGTTTTAATCTTAGTTTTTAGTTTAGCTTGGGGTCTTTTTTCCTGGAAGTCAGCCAGGCTGCCAACACGTGGGACAGCAGTGACTTGCCGATGAGTCCCCCTGGCTTGTTCCCCAGATTGTGTCAGGGGTGTGTTTCCATCAGGCAGCTTCATCTCCTGCTGGGGCACGGAATCTCCATGCGGTTTCTGGGTTTGGGGGTTTGTTTGCAATACACCTGTGGGAGATAACGAGAGTTACACAGCGTGGCAGCGGCGTTGCCCACACAGACTAAAAGCCGGACTAAAAGGTGTCCCTTTTGCCACCTCAGGCAGCTCTCCCCACGCCTGACCTCCCCCTTGAGTGCTGCCAGATATCCCCAGGACAGTGTTTATGTGAAACAGCAAGAGCAAGAAGGTGTTTTAGACTTTCTGTGAGGTTGCAGAGCGGCTGTGCCTGGGCAGTGACGTGTGCCTGTGCCCGCTCTGTGTGTGTCACTGTGCCACCGCTGCCCCACAGTGTGAGTGCTGCGGCTGTACAGCAGGGTGGCCCTGGGTGTGGAGCAGAGCCCGTGAGTCACAGGGAGAACACAGAAATCCTCTCGGGGAGCTGCAGGCACTGCAGCAGGGGGAGCAGAACTTTATCCGTGAGCTGCGCCCAGGATCCGCTGCAGAGTCTTTACAGGGGCTGTGATCCTATTTGTGCGTTTCGGGCGCAGCCGCCTTTTCTTCTCATCCTAAACCTCTTTGGAACTCAATGCTTTAATCTGGAAGCTTTCTAATAGATTTAGAGCGATGAGTCAAGGGGTTTCTTTACTTGACTTCTGGGGAGGACACTAAACCAGACTGCCTGCAGTAGCTCATCTGTGTGTATTTTTTATACATATATTTGTGTATGTGCACACACAAGTGTACACACACAGAAGAGCTACTCCAGGCGTTGGTTTTTAGGCCATGTGTGTATAGATGGGCATGTGTGTCTATATAAAAAATGTTTTTCTAAAGCAGGATGGTGTGAGCAAGCTTAGAGGAGTATGAATTTCTTCCTGCTCTGTCAAGTAATAACCCTGCCTCCTTCATTTGCCAGTTGATTTGGTTATGCAGACAAAGGCAGGAAAACAGACCGTAACAAAACCACTCTTATCTAAGCTAATCTGCTTCCAGCACTGTCAGGTAAATCATTAACCCATGGGCCCAGTGCTTGTAAAAGCTGCTAAAGAGGTTTCCTGCCCCTGAAACTCCCGTTTTCCATAAGGTAAGAAGTGAAATTACTTGCAGATCTTGGTTTCACACGTGGGTGTTTGCTGCTGCCGTGGTTTCTGTGCCTGTTGACAAAGTGCTGTAATCCAGTGGATTAATGATGGGAGAGGACCTGCTTCCTGAGGTCATTTTCCTAAGAGAGCAGCTCCAGCTAAGGCAGAGGGGAAACACAGCATTTACTTACCTGCAAACACTGTCATTCATTAATGAAATGTAATTTCACACAGGTTTATGGCTGATGGCGTGTTTTGCTCAGCAGCTTCCTTTCCTGGCATCCTGTGATTCGAATCCATCTGAGCTGGGAAGATTTGCTGTGGGTCTTGCTGTGCTTAATTTCACACCGGACTTCTGTTTTGGTAGACTTTTGTTTCTGTAGGCATGTAAGAGATGGGTTTCCTTGAGGCATTTAATATGTAGAATCTCTGCAGTCCTGTCTGCATTTGCTTTACGTTTTGGTCGATCTTGTTGGTAACGAGTCTGTTTTATGTGAGTAACTTAAAGCATAGAAAATCTGTAGCACATGGACAACAACAGAAGTAGCTTCATTTGTGAAGTTTGCAGCCGTTGCCTGAACAAAAGAAAACAGGCTCAAGAAGGGCTTAAGCTATTCTGGTTGCCCGTGTCCAAGAGCATGACTCAAAACTTCCAGCTAAACTCCTCTGAGCTGCCTGAGTTGGTGTTGGAGTTGTGCCTCTCCCCCCTAAGCTGGGTCCGTTTTAGGTGCCAAACTCTCAGCCTGGCTGTCTGCTGCCAAAGGTCTTCCTGGTCCTACAAGGGGATTTTCAGGCATCTCCAGGGAGGAAATGGGTCCAAACAATTCCTTGGAGGGCACAGCTCAGAAACCTGGAGCTCGCTTTCAGTGAGAGCCCATGCCCAAAGTGCTGTGTGCCGTTGGGCACGGCTCAGTGCCCTGCACAGCCTGTGCTCTGTCTGCCCGGCTTTCCAGCCCCCTCTGAAAGCTCCAAACTGCTCCTGCTGCTCAGGAAAGTGCCCTTTTTGCTTGGTTGACTTTACAGCCTGGCTGCACATTAGCTTTTTAACGCTGAGCTTTTTAAAGCTGCTCTCCATGTGAGGAGAGAATTCGGGGGTTGCTGGGCATCCAGGTTACGCCTGAGACCGAGCGCCTGAGGGGGGAGATATCCAAACCTGGAGGAGAAGGTGACTCCAGCCCTTTCCCCAGGAGGTGTGAACTTGTGGAAGGAGGTCTCTGTGCTGGGGACACCCCAGCAAGTGCTCTCGAGTGCTGTATCAGGTGGTGACACTGAATTGCAGAGGGCAGGGCGGTCCCTCCTCCCTGTCCTGGGCAGCTCCAGTACAGGAGCAGATCCATGCTCTGGATCCTTGCTTAAGCCTCTCTCCTTTGAGTTTTTAGGGACAAGAGGTGCTGACTGGGATCTCAGCCAGTCCAGGTGAGCCACGGTCCCTTGGGCAACCAGGTTGCCACACTGTGTGTGCAGTCAGAGCTGTTGTGGCCGCAAGGGACAAGGAGAAGGAACACGTCTTGGGAGTGTCTCTGCTGCCCCTTGTGCACTCGCCTCTGGCCCGAGAATGGTTTTTTGCCTGGAAAATTGCCCTGATGGAGCAGTCTGTTGTCTCCAGCTGCTTTCTGCATGGCAAAGGAGGTGGGGGAAATGACTCTGGTTAAAAATAGAAAGGCAGATTAGGAAATGTGAGGTATGGTTTCAGCATCCAGCTGGGCTGCTCTCACAACTCGCTGCTGCCACCAAAAGGGGAAGGGCTTGCTCGTGCTTGTGTGCCTGCAAAAAACTAGGAAAAGAGCAGGTTTTCCACAGTGGAGTCGCCCAAGCACAGGAGAGGAGGAGGGGGATGCCTCTGAGAAAAGCTCATTGAGCTCTGCTGGCACAGGTGACACGAGTCCAGTTGTGCAGGGACTGGAATTCAGGAATGCTCCCTTTGGAAAGGTTGGGTTTGAGCTTCCAGCTGCAGCTGAGCTCATCTGGGTTAGTCTGCCCAAGTAAAGGACAAAGATTTAAGGAGATTTACTCTGCTGTTTGGATTGTTCTTACTCTGCTGTTTTATGGGCAGAGTTCTACTTGGAAAAAAAAACGAAACCAAGAAGTGCTGGGGGCGTGATTTCCATGAATGTGAATATGTAATATGACACTCTCAGAAGAGACTTTATTTTGCAATAAGTGTGTGAAGTGTCAGGAGAAAGAATCAACAGACAAGCCAAGGGTAAATAACTTGTGCTTTGGAAACCACGGCCTTTTCAAGTGCTGCTTTTAGGAAGTGGGCACTGTACAGTGTTTGTCACTAACCTTCAGTGTTTATCGCTGTTCCTTGTGGTTATCACTGATCCTTTTGATATATTTGCTGTTGCCTTTCCTAAAACAACTGAATTTCTAAAATCCAGTTAGGAAAACCATTATTCTCTTTGCTGAAAAGTTTGTTTCCTGCTGCTTTTGTTTTTGTCTTTGGTTTTGGGGGTTTGAGTTTATTTTTATTTGCTTTCTTTACTGTTTTTTAACTCTTTATCAGCATTGAGAACAGTCTTGAGTTCTGCTGCTGCTCCTTGGTCCAGCTCCTGTTGTAGCACTCCCAGCCCCACACTGATAAACAGTGACCCATCCTGTTCAGTGTTCAGAAAGAAATATCCAGGGGCATTTTAGATATCTTAGAAACCCATCCTAGATGGATCCTAAAACCCAGGATGCGTCCTGTACCAAGCATTTCCTGCACAGGACATGGTGAAGGGACTACAGCAGTTATTCATCATAGCTAAAGAATGCTTATCTAACATTTAGTTCAGGAAACATGTCACATAAGACATTTCCTGGGCTAATAATTGGAAGGCAAGCAGCATTTATTCTTTTCAAGGAGCTGTGGATACAAGGTGGAATTCAGTATCAAGTCACAGTTTACCTTTACCTGGAATTACTCTACCTTTTAAAAGTGAGTTTAAGAATTGAAGTTGTAATTCAACCTCTGGAAAAGAGTCCTGAAGACAAGCGGGTATTTTTACTCAGGTTTGTTTCAAAACACTTCAGCATGATTTCTCACGAATTACTGGGGTGCTTATTATAACCAGGAGTAAAAATTCATTGGTCCCGGTGATAGATATAACATTGTTTTCTTGTAAATTTAAAAGATCACTTCAGCAGTCAAGCAGATTTTTCACCACTAAGAATATGGATGCTGTAATACTTGATTTATTTTTTAAAACAATGAAGCTGAACACATTTAACTCCAATTTATTTGTATTGGAGAAGCTGATGCTTTGGGATTGTTGGGTATTAAGCATCAAGGATGAGAAGGATTTATTTGGAACACCACCAGCTAGTGAGTTTTGCTGCAACTTTGATTTCAGTTTCTTCATCTTCCCAGCTCTCTGGGATTTTTCTGTATTATTTCTAGCTCCTTTGGTGTTTTGAAATTTTCTCTTTTAATCTCAGCCACCTGTTTTGCTCTGGGGACATCGGTTTGTCTGTTCTAAACTGGTCACACCCCACCTAAATCCTGGCATTGTTCAGCTCTCTCAGTGTGTTTGGATGTTGTACTTAGGTCAAAGCAACAAAGAACAACCTCACCATCAGCACAGGCTGGGGGGGACCTGCTGGAGCAGCTCTGAGGGGAAGGACCTGGGGGACACCGAGCTGTCCCTGAGCCAGCAGAGTGTCCTGGGGGTCCTGGGGGACACCGAGCTGTCCCTGAGCCAGCAGAGTGTCCTGGGGTCCTGGGGGACACCGAGCTGTCCCTGAGCCAGCAGAGTGTCCTGGGGGCAGGGAGGGCAATGCGATCCCAAGGGCAGCAGGAAGAGCATTGCCAGCAGGAAGGGCAGGGAGGGATCCTGCCCCTCTGGGCAGCCCTGGGGGCACCTCTGGAGTGCTGTGCCCAGCTCGGGGCTCCTCAGCACAGCAGGGCCAGGGAGCTCCTGGAGCGGGGCCAGCGGAGGCTGCGGAGCTGAGCAAGGGCCTGGAGCATCTCCGTGCCCAGGAAAGGCCGAGGGAGCTGGGGCTGCTCAGCCTCGAGAGGAGCCCCGGCTGAGAGGGGCCCTCAGGCCTGGCTGTCCCTGGCTGCAGGGAGGGCTCCGAGCAGGGCCCGGGCTCTGCTCCGGGGGCCCAGCAATGGCCCCAGAGCAACGGGCAGGGCCTGAGCCCAGCAATTCCCCTGCACAGGAGGCACAACTTCTGCCCTGGGCAGTGCCCAGCCCTGAGCAGATTGTGCACAGAGGCTGTGGGGTCTCCTCCCTGGGGCTGTTGCAGAGCTCTGTGCACACAATGCTGTGCCCTGTGCTCTGGGATGGCCCTGCTGGAGCAGGGACGTGCCACCAGGTGCCCGCTGGGCTCCCTTCACATCCTGGGGTCCTGTGATCTGACCTGGGCAAACCTTGACAAACTTTAGTTTGTGTTAATAAAGTTGCAGAGAGCGAGTGGGCAGATGTTTCAGGTCGTGAGGGGATCTCTAGTCCGGGTGAAGTTATGAAAAGTGATATTGCAAAAGCCAAATTAGAAATGGAAGCAACTTTCTTCTGTGTTTGCCTTCATGGGTCTCTTTGCAGCTTCAGGAAACAGAAGTGGTGCAGCTGTTTGCTGGGAACAGGATTTTGGAGTGAAGAAGCCCTTCTGGGGAGGTGAGAGTGAGCCCTCACAGCCCAGAGCAGTTTTCCCCTGGTTTGGTTTCTGAGCTGCTAAATTTACATCATAGCCCTCTCTCAAACCATATGTATTTTAAATGATAACAGTATAAATAGTCCCTGTAGCACAGGGACTATTTGCAAACATTTTTCCCTGTGTGTGGTGGCCTGGCTTTTACCAGATGTGAAGGGAGAGGTGGGAAAAGAACTGATCTGGTAATTCAGGGTTACTTAAGCTAAGAGCACTGGGTTACTGATTTGGATTTATCTGGGAGAAAAGTGACCCAGGCTCAGACTTTTGTTAATGTTTAATGTTGTGTAATGTTCTGCTCAGGCATAATTGAGCTATCAGCACAGGAGTGATCCTGTTGGAGGGGTTTATTCCGAGTGATTACAGAGCCTGCTGTGGCTTTCATTTCACTGCAGCCTGAGCTCATTGATGAACAGAGTCATCATTTATTTACAGTTCTTGGGATCCTTTCATACTGATTCTCCTTCTTTTGGGTGGGAAGGAGGATGAGGAGACACCACAGAGTTCTCTAAAATACTCTGCCCTCTCTTTCTGGTGGTGGTTTGGCACTTCCCTGGTTTTACAGCCTCTCCACTTTCTCCTTATCCTGGTGATTTTTCATCTGGATTGTGCCGCTGGGCTGGGAAGGGTCTGACACATGGGGCTGGGAGGGGCCTCAAAGGATGGAGCAAAGGAGAGAGGGAAGAGCAGACTCTACCGAGATGGAAAGGAGAATCAGGAAGAAAAAAGCCAAGGAGCACAAACACTCCTGCTGGTTCTTGTCTAGGTCTCAGTTTCATATGAATGCTCCTGATTTTTCTTCCCAATTTCTTTATTTCTTCCTGATTTTGTGAGATTCCTGCAAAATAAAGTTTGTCTCCGTGCTCTGCTGGAATCACGGGGCTGCGTCAATAAATGCAGTTTTATGCAGAGCTTTGAAGCAAGGAGGGAGTCCTGTCTGAAAAGTACCTTTGAAAACTGGTGGGCAGAAGCTGCAAAGAGAAGCTGTGGCTGCTCCATCCCTGGAAGTGACTGAGGCCGGGTTGGAGCAGCCTGGGACAGTGGAAGGTGTCCCTGCCCATGGCAGGGGTGGGACTGGATGGGCTTTAAGGTCCCTCCCAACCCAAACCATTCTGGGAGTCTGTGAAGTGATTTTATACTCAGAAATAGCTTTGGGCATGAAGACTTTCAGTTCTGTTGAACCTCTGACTAATCAGAGGAGGAGGCAGCTGCAGGTTGTGTTAGGGCAGATGTGTCTGGTTTTGGATCTTCAGTGGGGACCTGTTGAGCTTTGTAGTCCTGTAAGGTAGGAAAGAGCTGTGTGAAGTCCCTCAAAGACCTGAGCACCACTGGCTTGGAGCTTTGCATGTCCTGTCCTAGAGAATTCACTTACAGCTCCATCCTGAGCTCATCCATCTGGCTTCAAGGTCACCTCAAGTCTACTTTGTAAATACAGAGTGGTAAAAAGCTAGTCCAGAAATACTTTGGGCCTAATTTTCAAGGTGGAAGGTGGTTTTCAACTAGATACAAAGTAGTCATGACTGAACTTGGAGGGTGTTGTCTGCCACCAGCTGTCTGAAAGCTGCTGTGCCTTTTGAATCAAATTGTACAAACACAGGCAAGATGTTGTGCATTGTAAACAGCAGTTGTACTTGTCAGTCAGCTGCCTGAAATAAAAAATCTTAAGACAAAGGAGATGGCAGTGATTGGAGGCAAGTTTTCCGTAAGTAGCTGTTATTCTTCCCTAGAGAAATTTGCCAAAGCAATACTTGTAACTGCTAGCACTTGAAATTGTGAAGACATTGTGTGGCAAAGCTCTGGAAAACGGATACAGCAGTGAGTTTCAGCACTGCAATTAAGAACTGCTGTCGTGGTCCCAGGCAGGGAAGTCAGGCAGAAAGGAGCATTTTGGTCATTCCAGCTGAATTTCCAGTAGGTGTCCCCGTGGGTGGGTGGGCAGGCCCTGGCACAGGGTGCCCAGAGAAGCTGTGGCTGCCCCTGGATCCCTGGCAGCGTCCAAGGCCAGGTTGGACATTGGGGCTTGGAGCAGCCTGGGACAGTGGAAGGTGTCCTTGCCATGGCAGGGGTGGCACTGGAGGAAAAATCCCTTCCAGACTGTTCTGGGATTCTGTGCATGCCATCCCATTCCGAGTGCTGTGTTTGGTGGAGACCCACACCAAAATTGTCTGATGTTTGTCTCGAGGCTTGGTTCTGCCTTTCACCCATCTGGCCTGACTAAATAATACATGAGCTAAAGTGGTTTCTGCTATTTTTAGGCAGTGTAGATCACAAAGGCGAGTATAAATGCAATGATTCTTAATATCAGACTCCCTTGCCTGCTGACTGACCCCAGATTCTGTGCCCTCCGTTAGGGGACACAAGTCCCCTTGTCCTCAATGATTTATGCAGCATCTACAATAACAAGGCCTGTTGCTTTCGGATGTGTGTGCATTCATATTTTATGTCTCTGCCTGCCCTTCATGTTTTATTTAATGGAGAGTGTAAGGAAATTGGTTACTTGGCAAAAACTGGCTTTTAGTGGGCTAAGGAGCTCCAGGTTTCCTGATTTTTGGGCTGGCATTGTGTCCGCTTCGCTCCCCAGGGGCTGTTCTGCTGCTTCTCAAGAGCTTTCTGAATATTGATCCTTCCTCCTTGCTCCTCCAGAAAGGGAGGAGAGCCTGCAGCCCTGCTGCTGGCAACCTGTCTCCTGCAGATGATATTTGGGGAGGGCAAGAAATCCCAAAACCAGATGGGAACGTGGTCTCCTTGTGCTGTCCAGGAGATGCTGGCTTTTCTGGGCTGAGCTCAACCGTGTCCCCATTAAATCTGAATTTATGTGGTGCCATATGTGGCATGACTTACATTTCAGACTGATCCAGACCAGCACAAGCTTGTCTCAGGATCAGATAAATTCCAGTCCCCACATTGCTCCACTGCTGATGTGAAATCAAACCTAGAATTAGACCCTCGTTGTCAGTGCTGTTGTGGTGCCACACAGGGTGAGCTGCATATTTCATCAGGATATCTGCCACAGTACTTTCATCCCCTCACCCACATGAAATATTTGTGAATTTAGGTTATTTTCAGACCCAGTGAAAAGCTTTTGCAATGCCTGAGGACAGATAATAATATATTTACTTTTAAAAGAGAATCTCATCTATATTTATATCCTGTGCTGTCTCTGGTAGCCCCACTCTTATCTCTAAAAACCACACAAACAAAACAAAAAGACCTAAACAAACCCTGAACTCGAACTTCTGTGACTCTTTAATATCTTTTGGTGTGAACACTCATAGTACCTGATCTTTTTTCCAGAATACCACTTTTATTTTTCCTACCAGTAGTCATTTCAACAGCTCTGTGTTGCTTGCAGGAGGAGCTCTGGCATTCCTGGAGGACCCTCAGTGCATTTTCATGATCTTTCTACCCGGAAGACTTTATTTTTAATAGCCTCTTACTAAAATGTCATATTTTATCAGGTTTAGAAGATCTTGGGGATTTATCTAAAAGTTGCGTGTCAGAGCACAGCTCAAGGACAGCCCTGTAGAGCAAGTCTTACCACGGGCTGGGTGGGTAAAGCAGCAGCTGTGGCAAGCTGGCCCTTATTTGTTTAGTACTCCTAAAATATTCTGGTTGCTGATGTGTTCAGGAAACCCATAGGCATTTCCCAGGCCTGGAGGGAATGCTGGGGAGCCATGGAGCCTGTCACGAGGTGTCTGCATGGGCTTTTCCCGGTGTCCTGCTCTCCAGGGCTCCTTGTCAGATCACACAGTCCCGGCACGGTTTGAGTTGGAAGGGACCATCACAATCCTCTCGTTCCAAGCCCTGCCATGGGCAGGGACACCTTCCACTATCCCAGCTTGCTGCAGCCTGTGCCAGGGCCTCCCCACCCTCACAGGGAGCAATTCCTTCCCACTATCCAGTCCAAACCCCCAGATGAATTCCTGAAGTACCAGAACATCTTACCTCACCCCTTCTGCTGGGAGGAGCCCCTGCACATCAGAAACAGCAGCAGAATTGTCATTCCCCTTTTTTGTTTGCTTACTCAGGCACACAGCAGGGATATTGGATCCTGCTGGACGTCCCTAGGGAATGTGTCTCCTGAGTGTTTACCTACGGGAAATTATTCCCAGCTAGCTCTTGCATGGCTCTGCTGCATGGAGATGGAAAGGAGCATCACACTCCCCTGTGTAGCTGCTGCTTCGTTGTCTACTTGGCCATTCCCCTTTTATCTTCAACCTCAGCAGCTTTGTGCAGCACTCTTGCCATCTCCCATCCTTCCCCAGCATGAGCCACGGCTCTGTGGCCATGGATCTCCTGATCCATCGGGGAGAGGAGATAGGTCAGAGTGGGGCTATTTTCAGGCAGCACCTCATCGGTGTGCCTGCCTTGCTCTCCTTAATACCTTGCTAATCTGAGCTTCATCCATCTGCTTGCAGACAGCTACGGCATGCACGTGACTGCAGATTGAAATCCTTCCTCTTCTCCCTCCCTCTCCTCTGTTGACGCTTAACAACAACAAATAATTACAGATCCTTAAGCCAGATGCCTCTGGAGCTGGCCGGTCATTCGATACGAAGGGATGGAGGTCGATTTGTTTGGGTTCCTCTTTCTGGAAGGAGAACAGAGCCACAGGGTTCCTGCAGTTCTGGCTGCTGTAAGAGGCAGGGCTGGACCTTGTTGCACGTTAACTGTTTCTGTAACAGCAGCTGTGAAGCCCAGGCTTGGTTTTGCAGCGATCCTTCCGAAGCGACAGGCGTCCCTTTCTTGATTAAATGGTTAATTCCCGTGGCCGCCTCCCAGGACGGAATGCTGAGTTTTAATAATTGTTTTTCCAAGGGTGGACGTGGCTTTTGAGTGCCTAAACCAACGGAGATTATCTCAGCAATTGGCTGTGTTTGCTGGGAGCAGCGTGTGGCGGGTGCTCCGCGGGGAGCTGCACTTGTGACGCGCTCATAAAGCGAGCTGGGGCGGATGGAGGGGATGGGATCAGCTGTTAACCCCTCCTGCCTAATGCACAGCCTCGTGAGAAGAAACACATCTGCAGGAGGGCGTCTTGCAGTTTGGAGTGCAAGTTTTGGGTTGCCTTCTTTTAGTTAAATGTTTAGGCTGGTAAGGAAAGTTTGCTCGAGGCTGTGCCTCGTGCTGGCAGCTGGGCACCCCTCAGTCCCTTCTGTGGCAGAAGAAGAGGGATCACATGCCCACCCATCTCAGGAAGCATCTGACCGAAGTATTTTTAGTTGTTTCTGGCTGTGAAGGGTGGACAGAGTGCTGGCTGAGCTTTGCACTCTTGTTTTGGGTTGCTTTGCAACAGTTTTATGGGCTGTGGGTGAGTGGTGGATGACAGTGTTACCCAGGTGGGGGAGTTTGGAAGGTGAAATACTGTTCTCATTTCAAACTGACAGAGGGTTGGGATAGATTGGATATTAGGAAAAAATTCTTCCCTGTGAGGGTGGGCAGGCCCTGGCACAGGGTGCCCAGAGAAGCTGCGGCTGCCCCTGGATCCCTGGCAGTGTCCAAGGCCAGGCTGGACACTGGGGCTTGGAGCAGCCTGGGACAGAGGAAGGTGTCCCTGCCCATGGCAGGCACTGGATGGGCTTTAAGCTCCCTTCCAACCCAAACCATTCTGGGATTCTATTTTTAAACATAGCTTAATTTCCACGGCATGAGCGCAGGCTGGTCGCACTTAGCCGGCTGAGATTCCCTTGTTTAGCTGGAATTACAGGTTACTTTTGGAACTGATTTAATTGATGTGTTCAAATCCTACCAGTTCAGCCTGTGGATCTGTTACCCAGCCCTCCAGTTGTTCCTGTTCAGCGTGCCAGATAGTGGAGTGACTGCCTGCAGAGGAAAGGATGGCTGAGAGCCACTGTTCCAGGGATACTCCCTGGGATTGGCCGTAACCAGGCAGCTGATGGACACCTCCATAAAGATGTTAGGACAATGTGACACAGGCACATCTCCTGTGTCTCAAGTGGGCCACTAGAAAAGGAATTTAGAGGTAATTGGATGTGTCTGCAGGAGGAACTTGCTTCTGAGGCTTTCAGGTGGTTGTTGAAATGTTCATAATTTCCAAAACAGTTAGATGGCGAGATCTGAGTTTTTATCTTTCCTTATTTCTCCTTCTTTGTGAACCTAATTGATCATAACTTTTAAGCTGAGGGGAATATGTAAAACATATTTTGCAGCCTTTGAACACACTGTAATGACTTGAAGTGACTCTGCTTGTGGTCTGGGAAGTTGTTTGACGTGTACCTAGTGGTACACACTGTCACCGTCGCTGTCAGTGTGGAAGGAAGCGTGTTTTCAGTGTTGTTTTGTGATCTTAAATTTATCTGTCAGTTCAAATTGTGAGGAATGCTTCATGTTTCAGGGAGAATGTTTGTGTATTCCTGATCTTTGGGTTCAGTGCCCGCTTGTTGTCAGCAGCAAGATTTAAGCAGGATTTGCTGGTGTCACAGATCATCGATGGGAGCAGTGTCACATCCGACATGGATTGGGAGCAGCTGAGTAGGAACAGTCGATGGAATGAGTAGGAATAGTCTGACACACAGATAAAGCTATTTTGCAACACTGGGGGAGGAATGGCTTGGCTTTCTGGAGACCAAATTCTGAAATATGGAGTTTGTTGAAGCATCAAAGTGTCTCATTAAGTGCCCGAAACACTGAGCAACAATGATGAAATCACCTATAAAATGCAAAAGCAGGACCCTTGGAGCAGGGACCAGATCTGCTCTGAGCTGTTTGGCACCCTCCTTGTGGCTGCTGAAGGAGGAGGTGCTGCATGGCTGGACTGAGGAGGGGAGGATTTGTGTCCCCAGCCACACTGGGTTTGCTGGAGCGTGTTTTTGCCATCAAGGCCAAGGCCAGCAGTGGCAGATCTCCACTGCACACAGAGGGATTTGGCTTCCTGTGATGGAGAGTAAAGGAAGTGACTGGAATTTGGCAAATCGAGAGGGTTTTTCCTGCTTGTAGCAGAACCACAAGAAGGAAGATGCCAGGACAGTTGATCTGCATTGGTCTGGAGATCTGGCTCTAGCCAGACACATTCCCACCATGCAGGCTGTACACCCAGAACTTGTTTGCAGTCAAGATGGTTTGGGATTTTTTGGTTTTTCTTCCCTTTCCTGTGTTTCTGATTTTTCTAGACCAACATTGTGTAAAGAGCCTTCCTCTCCTTCCTGCAGATACATGTCTTGAACAGACTTATTTGATTTGTGGTGCAACTCTGAGCAGGTATTGCTGGAAAGAGAAGGACTCTGTGTTCCAAAAGTCAAACTATTTATACCAGAAATAGTCTTGAATATCTGTGGTGTTTTGTCTTTCAGACCAAGGAACGCTCTGTGTTACATGAAACTAAATTAATAAAGGCAGACCCCGGGATTGTTTTGTTTTCCAGGAGGAAACACTGAAAATGGATAATGTTGATGGTGTGTCTTTTGGGTGGGTTTATGAAAAGTAACAGCTGAAATGCAGAGAACAGCATCGTGCGTGAAGATCTGTAGATATTTACATTTCAGCTCTGGAGGCTCGGAGTCTTTTTGATGTGGCTCTGATGTGTTGGGACTTCAAAAGTAGGATATTTGAAATAAAATATTTATATTGCTAATGAAATATGGAAATATTATTCTAGGCTGGGAATCCTAGCGTGTAAACTTAGTTTTCTTTTGCTTTAGTTACAAACCTGGCAAAGGCAGTTGGGAGGAAGCAACTCTTGTGGTCTGGCTACTGTCTCATACATGGCCAATAACAAACCCTAATACTAAAAAAATATGTCAGATAACTGATTTAAGTCTTCAGTAAGATCTGTTTTCTCTGTGACTTCTGCCAGGTTTCCTTTTCCTAATCTGCATGGCTGGTTTGGCAGATTATGCTGGAGTCTGCATTTCAGAGCTGCGTTACCATCAGTCACAAGACTGCTCTCAGTTTCCTTGGGCACAACTTCCCTTTCTGTTCCCTTGATTTTTTAAATTTTAAATTCATGCTGCCACTTAGATTCCCAGAGGTTTCCCTCAAATCTGACTTTCTAATAATAAATGGCTTTTAGGTAGTCACTGGAGGTAGAAAAACATCCCCAAAAAACCCCAGAACACCTGCACTAACTGAGTTAAAATATGGAACATGTCACAAATGTTTAGTCTCCCCTTATTTTCCTGCTTCCATCCCTCTGCTTTGCCTTGTAGGGAAAAACCCACACTTTTCCTGCCTTTTCAGTGTTTCATCTGTTTTCCTTTGAAGGTCCTTTGTTGCTTGTGTATCAGGGCTGGACCTTGTTGCACGTTAACTGTTTCTGTAACAGCAGCTGTGAAGCCCAGGCTTGGTTTTGCAGCGATCCTTCCGAAGCGACAGGCGTCCCTTTGTTTTGTTAGGTTTGGTTAGTGTCAGGGGGACGGCAAGCATCGCTCCATGCTCTTCAGCACCGGAGTTGTCTGCGGGGTTGCACGGGGACACGGGGCTCTGTTTCCAGCCCTGCCCTATCTCTGGCTGACCCAGATCCTGAGGTAGCACAGGGATGTGTTTTCAGCTGTGCTGGGGACGGTGGCCAGAGCTTGCTGCTGCCTGAGCACAGAGCCCACAGACACTCAGGGCTGCTCCCGTCCAGATCCCACGTGGGCAAGGTTTGAGCGCGGCGCAGCGCCCGAGGGGGTAGGGTTGGTTTGGAGGTGCTGGGTGGGTTGGTTCTGCTCTAGGAAGCTGCTGAAGCATTGAAGATCCTGGTGTCTAAGCAGATTATTCATAAAATCACAGGATGGTTTGGGTTGGAAGGATCTTAAAGCTCATCTTGTTCCATCCCCTGCCATCAGCAGGGGCCTTCCACGGGTGCTCCAGGTCCAACCTGGCCTTGGACACTGCCAGGGATCCAGGGGCAGCCACAGCTTTTCTGGGCACCCTGTGCCAGGGCCTCCCCTCCCTCCCAGGGGAGAATTTTTTCTGATATCCAACCTAAACTCACGTTTAAGGATTTGTGATGTTCTATTAGTATTTTCACACCCCCTGTTGCATTTTGGGGTGGCGAGCTGAACCATGGATTTTCTGTTGCAGCTGTTTGGTAATAAGCCAGTAGTGGTCCTGCTTTTGTTGCAGGCGTTGAATTACTTCAGGATTGAGACATCAGGACTGTGGAATGGAGTACAAAATGGGATGGGTGCTTGGGTTACCCCTGGAATGGGCAGAAAGGCTCTGGGCCTGGTGCCTGGCTCTGCCACCCCAACTTGGGGCGACTTCCCAGCCTGAAGTAGTTGCAACTTAAACCTGCTCTGCCCTGCTCTCCGCTCCATCCTTCCCATCCCCACATCACTGGAAGCAGGATTTCCATCCTGGGAAAACAAAAGCCCTGCTTAGCAACTGCTCCCGGGGTGAGACTGCTGGGCAGGTGTGAGGGTTTGCAGGTTTCCAAAACTACTGCCGAGCACCAGGGAGATGGAACAGGAAGAAAGCTGACATGTGGGGCTTTAAATCACAGAATTATGGAATGGTTTGGGCTGCAAGGGGCCTTAAAGACCATCCAGTTTCAGCTTCTGCCATGGGCAGGGACACCTTCCACTAGAGCAGGGTGCTCCAAGCTCTGGTGGAGTCTCATGGAGGGAAATACTCACAGGTGGTGTTCCCATCTTGGAGGTGAGATCTTGTTTGGTTATCCAAATGTGCTGCAAGTACTTTGGGTTTTAAATCCTCCCCGCTCAACTCTGGGCTTGTGTTCTGAGCTGTTACACCGAGATCTAAGCCCGTGAGTGGGTTTTGGTTTCTGGGGTTTTTTTAAATTCAATTAGGATAGGAAATATATGGTGAGGGGTTTTTTTCTTCTTGGTATCAAGTAATTTAGAAAAAAACAGGCTGCTCGGGGATTTATGTAGTATTCAGGCAGGGCTTTTCCTCTCTCTGAAGCTGTGTAAGTAGCTGTTCAGGGGATGTGGGTGTTGCTTTGCATTTTCATCCCCTCTCTCTTTTTGTAGTAGTAACTCCACTTGCTCTGACTTTCTGTCCACAGGCCAATGTTTTCCATCTGGGGCTGACCTTGGAAACCTATGTTGGAGCTCTGTGCAGCTTGTGAGCCCGCCTGTGCCTCAGTGTTATATTTACAGCTATTTTATACTTGCATATATTTGTATTTCCACCACAAACGCAGCTTTGCTGGCCTGTTTGACACTGCCAGCAGTTTCTTGCTTGTTAGTGGTGCAGAAGGGGTCATGCTGGTTTGGAGGCAAGGCTGTCCTGGAGGGAGGGAAACACGGCTTGAGAGCTTGTTAGGGCTATCCAGCACGTAACTTGTGGCAGGCAGCGCCCTTTCCTTGCAAATTGGTGTGCAGAGATGCTTCTCAAGTACAGGATGTCCAGTTATTGAGGTGTCAGAGCATTATTGTTAACATGATAAAATGCCTGGAGAGGAGGTGACTGTAGCAGTGACTCGGGCTGTGAACAGTTTGTTTTGTGCTCTAAAAACACAGGACAAGAGCTCCCAGCTTTTATCCAGAGCACTCGGTCTCTGTGTAAGTCCTGCTCACCAGTGGGGTTGGGGAATTCACTGGTGGGCTGGGTTATAAAGCGTTAAATCTTCAATCCTTACAGCAGCTGGGTTTATCCTGTGTATTTGTGTGCACACATTATCGGTGTGAACCTCAGAGTTTGTTTTCCAAGTGACAAAATACTGTTATTGTATCTCCCAGCTGTGCTTACAAAACCTCTCTCATTTAAACTCTTGCTTTTCACCGAGGATCATCTCAACTTTTCTGGGCCGTTTGGGAAGGATGCTGAGGGTTGCAAGTGGAACACACCCACTGCCTCTGAAAGGATTTCCTGGCTCCTGGTGAGGAGTTGCTGAAATGGCTGATTATTTGACTGATTTCTATAGTGACTGTTGCCTTGGCAGCAAAGCTGAGAGAGTAAAAGCACAAACATGAGGAGGGCACGATTTGATTTGGGAAGGCTCGGTTTGCTTTGCTTCAGTTGGGTTTCAGAGTGCTTTAGGAGGAGTTTAGACGTGAACAAACTGGTTTGGGAGGTGTTTTTTTGCTGGTTTAGGTGGATGTTTTGTCTCATCAGTGTTAATTGTGCGACTTAGCAGTTTCTGCTTGCAAGGAGCCCCCAGACCTGAGCTTTGTCCTCAGCACAGGAAACATCTGGAGCTGTTAGAGCAGGTCCAGAGGAGGCCACGGAGCTGCTCCCAGGGCTGGAGCCCCTCTGCTCTGGAGCCAGGCTGGGAGAGCTGGGAATGTCCACCTGGAGAAGAGAAGGCTCCAGTGAGACCTCAGAGCCCCTTGCAGGGCCTAAAGGGGCTCCAGGAGAGCTGGAGAGGGACTGGGGACAAGGGATGGAGGGACAGGACACAATGAATGGCTTCCCAGTGCCAGAGGGCAGGGATGGATGGGATCTTGGGAAGGAATTGTTCCCTGGGAGGGTGGGCAGGCCCTGGCACAGGGTGCCCAGAGCAGCTGTGGCTGCCCCTGGATCCCTGGCAGTGTCCCAGGCCAGATTGGACACTGGGGCTTGGAGCAGCCTGGGACAGTGGAAGGTGTCCCTGTCCGTGGCAGGGGTGGCCCTGGATGGGCTTTGAGGTCCCTCCCAAGCCAGATCATTCCATGCTTCTGTGATTCCAAGTGTGGAGGAGTAACCAGGTGATGATTTCATGTCTGAGTATCTTATCCTTTAACCAAAACCGTGGATGCTCCTTGTGCTCCTTGTGCCCAGCTGCATCTCAGGAGAAGAGAACAGGCCTTGACAGGCAGGGTTGTAACAGTGCACCCCCAAATACTTGTTTAACCCTCTGGGGTGACCATGGCCAGGGTGTAGATGGAAGTGGTGGAGGGAATTGTTCCCCATGTTTTGAGTTAGTACTTCAGTGTTTGCTGGGAACAGGGGAAGAAAGGTGCTGTAAACATGAGGAGGTGCGACCTGTAACCCTTGATGAGGTTGTTTCATCCTGCTCGCTCTCGTGTGGGTATTTTGAGGTACTGGTTTTCCACAGCATCATTATTACGGTGCAGCTGGTATTGTTATGATAATCACATTGTTATTTATAATTCCTTGTCGGGTTCAGGCTCCTCAATGAGGCAGCTCTGCTGCGGATGGAGGGAACTTTTAGTCACCCAGCCTAAAGAACTTATGTCAGAGCTGGGGAACTTTGTGTGTGCCCCACCCTTGTGGGACCATACTGAACCTGGGGATGTGGCCTGGCTGCAGCTCACACTGGTCCCCACCTTCTGTCTTCAGTTTGTGTGGAGAAGAGAAGACCTTTAGTGGAAGGGAGGGGGTCACTGAGGGCTGTTAGTCCCCTGGAGTTTCTGCAAAGCTCACCCCATCAAGCTTTTAGGGATACGCCATAGGGAATGAGGAATTTTTAATGTGACAAGTTGGAAGGTGTGAGTAAAGAAGCTTTTTTGCCTATTCCTCCCCCATTAGACAGGCTGTGAAAAACAGGCTTGAATGATAAGTGGTGTTAAAGATTTTAGTTGGTTTTCCTCATTTTAACTCTCAGCGAAAACAACTCATCTCCATGGCCCATGTCCTTGGCAGAGGATTACCTTTCCTCTGAGCCTTGCTTCTGTGAGTATCAGTTACTCTGCTTTTACAAAAGGTGCTTTATAGTGGTTTACTCTGGTGGTGTGAGAGCAGCGGGCTGGGATTGCACATTTTGGAACTGATTGTAGTTTTCAGCAGTGTTGCCCAAACCTGCAGTTCTACTGCAAGACACGCATTTGTTTTTTGTCAGGCTGCCAGGCCAGGTACCCTGGGGTAACACCAGCATTTTGGGACTCTTGTGCCGGTATCCGAGTGCTATTTGCAGCTGGCAACAGATTTTTCCATCTGGAGCTCGTCTTAGAACCTGCTGGCAGCTTTGCATGGAATGTAATCAGGGAATGGTTTAGGTTGGAAAAGCCCTCCGAGCTCATCGAGTCCAACCGTTCCCCCAGCACTCCCAAGGCCACCACTGACCCATGTCCCTAAGTGCCACATCTGCAAATGTTTTAAATCCCTCCAGGCAGGGCTCATGACTCTGCCACTCTGGGCAGCCTGTTCCAGGGCTGGACAACCTTTTCCATGGAGAAATTTTTCCCAGTATCCAATCTAAACCTTCCCTGGCAGCGGAGATGTAATTTGAAGGTTGGCTGCAGGCTCCAGCACTGTGTCTTTGCGATTCCGAATCCTTAAAAATGTTGTGAGGGATGGACAGGAAGCTGCTCTGTCAGGAGGATAACGGTTCAGAGATTTGGGAAACTGGGGTTCAGGCACTCCAGTGCTGAAAACTGAAAAGGTTTGATATTGCCCCACCTCGTGGTGCCCACAGAGTGCTTGGACAGCCCCAAAGCCAGGCAGGGAAACAGCACGGGGAGCTGGGCCCTGCTGCAGGCCCAGAGCCTGGCTGGGGGAGCAGCATTAAAAATAAATAACTTTGGCTTTATCAACATTGTGAGGCACCATCCTGGGAAGCAACAAGCCCACTGAGAAGTCTGTTAGCATTGTCTGTTGGGAATTTGTGCTGCCAGAGCCAGGGTTTGAGATGAGCACACGGAGACGGGTGGCTGGAGCTGAGCTGCTCCTCAGTCCCGGCCTTGTAGGAGCTTCTAATGTGGGTTACCATGCATAATTCAGGCCATCCTTTTGCCATGTTCAGAGCTCTGTAACTAAATACTGATTTGCTAAACACAACTTGAATAATGAAGCAATCTATGGCTTGAAAGCCTTCCTCAGTACTGAAAGAAAAGGGAGCAAATAGAGCTGTATCCTCACTTCTGCTTTAAAACAACACAGATATTCACAGGGTGGAAGAGTCATCTTCATCCCTGCTTGCTCCGTGGATTTAAATATGTGCACATTCCTGGTGTGCCCAGTAAGTGAGAGGTGGCCTGTCCAAAAGTACTCCCAGTCCTTCCAAAGCTTTTTCTTTCCTCAGCCATCATGGTCCATTCCATGCAAAAACAGTTTAAAAACTGCATCTCGTGTTTCTTGCTGAGCTTAAGAGGTAACAGGTCAAAAAATAAATTGATGTGCAGGGTGGTCATGTTTGCATAGGAGTAAAGCTCTGTATCCGTTCTGAGCCACTTCAACTCGAATCGTGCCAGTAGGGTAAATTATTTTGGTTTTCCTCAGTCACAACTTTGCTCCCTTCAATGGAACACAAACACTTGGGAGCCTGTAAGAGGCTAAAAGTATTCTTACAGCTGATAAAGGCTTGATCTGACTTTTGAAAATACGAAGTGGTTTTTTTCCCCAGTGCTGTTACCTTCTCACTTCATGTTTATGATGCTGCAGCAGAGCACGTGGGCCGTGGGATGGTGAGGCTTTCACTGCTCTCCTCTCTTTGCTCTGGGCAGGAGCAGTTTTTGTTGCTTGGTTGAATAAATGCCTCAGACCTGGGCATTTGCTGGTGGTGGTCACTGCCATTGCTGCCTTCTTTGCTGCTTGTGTCTCAAAAATTTAGGAAGAGATTCCAAGCAAGTAACTTCCACGTTCTTGTAACTTTTGTGCTGGAAGCGATCAGCTTTTCTGAGCTATTTTTGTAATTCATTGGGTAGAGAAGTTTCTTACCTAGTTCCTCCTTTTTTAAAAAAAGAAAAATTCATTTTTCTCCTGGTTCCTTTTTTGTTTTAGCTGGTAGAAAACATTTCTTTGAATTGGAGCAGTATACCCTGGAAACAGTTAAATTCACCTCACAGAGCTGCCAAATAGCAGCAAACCTAAATGCTTTGGTTTATTTTCAGGCTAAGCTGTTTGATAATTGATTTTCCCACTGGTGTTTTGGCCCAGAGAGTAGATCCTTGCTTATCTACATCCATTTTTTGGTGTTGATGACTATATATGGCACCTGGAGGAGTTCTAGGGTGGGTTGGATGGGGCTTGGAGCAACCTGGTCTAATGGAAGGTGTCCCTGCCCATGGAGGGGGTGGAATGGGATGAGCTTTGAGGTCCTTTCCAACCTAAATCACTCCGGGATTTTGTGATTTTATGATTTTTGCCTTCCAGAATGAAAACCAGGTTTCATATTCAATCACTGGTGCCGCACGTTGCATTAAGATGCCAGTCTGTAAGGGGCAGAAAAGGTTTCTGCCACAAACAATACCAAAGATTTGCTCTGTAGATCCTTAAATCCGTGAGTATGATGATTGTTAGAGGAGTTTGGGTGCTGCTCCTGGACTAGAGCATAGAAGTAGAAAATATAACAAATACAGATCAAGAAGGAGGTCCCCCACAGCTGCAAAGTGGTGTTAAATCTTTTAAGAAATCAGCAGCGAGCTCGGGAAGGACAGTGCTGTGTGTACGAGGCTGGACCTCAAACCTGCTGCTCTTTTCTCTCCAGAGTCTATTGTCCATCCCGAGCACAGCTGGTTTTGTGCAGGAATTTTGGCTTTGGCCATGAACTGCAGGCTAAACGCCGTCCTAATGCCTGGTTTTGGGTTTTTCTCCCCTCCCCAGGAAGAAGAATGCCAACACGAAGATGAAGTAGAGCGTTTCCTATGCTGGCCGCGGCGCCCGCACGCTGGTGTCAGCTGGGTAGGGACGGGCTCTCGCCTCTGGCCAAACCCATTCCCGGGACAAGATGAAGCCAAGGAGGAGCTTCCCGCCGCGCTGGAGCCGCAGTGACTGCTGCCCACTTTAAAGCCCATGTGCCACCATCCCCGGCGAGATGAAAGAAGTGGTGCTGTGGTCACCCGAGGAGGTGACCAGCTGGCTGATGGACAATGCCGTGCCGGAGTACTGTGAGCCCCTGAAGAGCTTCACCGGGCGGGACCTCATCAACCTGAAGGAGGAGGATTTCAAGAAATCCCCTCTGTCCCGGGTGTCTTCCGACAGCGGCCAGCGGCTGTTGAACATGATCGAGGGGCTGAAGATGGCTCACCACATGGAGGCTCACAAGAACGGCCACGCCAACGGGCACATCCGCGCCGGCGACCCTGTGCGCCAGAACGGCTTCGGCGCCGTGCTCAAGCTCAACGGGGTCCCCAACGGGTTCAAGAAGGAGATGATCAAGATCCCCATGCCGGAGCCGGAGCGCTCGCAGTATCCCATGGAATGGGGCAAGACTTTCCTGGCTTTTATTTATGCACTTCTTTGTTTTGTCTTCACCACGGTGACTATCTCAGTGGTCCATGAACGAGTGCCTCCCAAGGAGGTGCAGCCTCCCCTCCCAGATGCATTTTTTGATCGCTTTGATCGGGTGCAATGGGCTTTTTCTATTTGTGAAATCAACGGCATGATCCTTGTAGGACTGTGGTTTGTTCAGTGGCTGCTCTTAAAATACAAGTAAGTAAAACCTTTTCAAAACTTGAGTGCTTCTTACAGCATTTGGAGGGCAGCTTTTGGACACAGTCTTAAGCTGCACCAAGGGAAATTTAGGTTGGATGTTAAGAAAAAGTTTTTTACTGAAAGAGTGATAAAGTTTCTGGAATCGTCTACCCAGGGAGGTGATGGAGTCACCATCGCTGGATGTGTTTAAAAAAAGATTGGATGTGGCACTCAGTGCCATGGTTTAGTTGAGGTGGTGTTAGGGCAGGGGTTGGACTCGATGATCTTGAAGGTCTCTTCCAACCTGGTGATTCTGTGATTCTGTGATGCTGGTTTTCATCAAACAAAATGAAGCTCCTTGTGATCTTATCTCGGTTTTCAAAGCCGAAATAGATATCACACCATGTGATTGCTTTGCAGAAGGCAGAAATCCAAATGTTCCCTAAGAAACTAAGCAATGCCCCTGCTCATGTTTGCCTGCATGGTTAACTTGAAACTTTTTCATGTGTGAAAAGCCATGGATTGGGTGAAACGACGTTCTGAACTCAGTGTTCAGAGGGAGCCCAGCTCATGCTCTTGTGGGGCAGCTGTGAACCAGGAGCCAAGGGAATGGCTGGAGTGTGGCCAGGGGATGTTTAGGGTGGTATCAGGGAAGGGTTCTTCCCCCAGAGGGTGCTGGGCACTGCCCAGGCTCCCCAGGGAATGGGCACGGCCCCGAGGCTGCCAGAGCTCCAGGAGCGTTTGGGCAGCGCTGCCAGGGATGCCCAGGGTGGGATTGTTGGGGGGTCTGTGCAGGGCTGGGGGCTGGATCCATGATCCCTGTGGGTCCCTTCCCGCTCAGGATATTCCATGATTTTAAACCCAAGAGAAACAGCTAGAGGAGGTGGTGTGGGATTGCCCTGAAGAAGGAGGTGCAGGTTGATAGGACCATGCCAGGGATCAAACACCCTGTGGTGGAGCTGAGCGGAGCCTGTAGGTGAAGAGCAGCAGAACCCTTGGAGATGCTGAAGCAGTGAGATGGGGGTTGAGTTGATGATAACATACATGTATTGGTGTCACTGGCAGATGTGAAGGTGTTCTCCCCCCTCCACCCTGTCCCCATTTGCTTTGGTGTGTTTGTTTTTCTTTATGTTATAGAATCACAGAATGTTTGGGGTTGGAAGGGACTCTAAAGATCATCCCATTCCAACCTCCTGCCATGGGAAGTCCCCTTTAGAAGGGCCTTTTCTGGTGTTAGGGGAAGATGTCACAGAGCTTGGTCAGTGTATGCACTGATCATGGAATGCTTCGAAGACCAAAAATCCCTCTTTTCTATCTATGAGCAGAGGGATCAAAGTCCGAGAGGCTCAAGCTGTGGCTGAGCAGCAGAAAGGGAAGAGCAGGAGAGGTGCTGGCAGGAATAGGAGCCCGGCCAGGTGGCATTATCTGGAGGACCTCGTTCTTGTGGCTTTGGATGGTGCACACCAAAGGGGTGGTGACCCAGCTACCAAAAGAGCTGAATCTCTTTTGTGGTGTGGGTTATCCCCTCCCTTTGAAACTTCATTCAGGAATAATTGGGCCAGGTGGACCTTCCTCACTTCTCCTTCCTCATCCCTGGAAGTGTCCAAGGCCAGGTTGGACATTGGGGCTTGGAGCAGCCTGGGACAGTGGAAGGTGTCCCTGCCATGGCAGGGGTGGCACTGGATGGGCTTTAAGGCCCCTTCCAACCCAAACATTCTGTGATTCCATGGTTCTAACGGTGTCCATGGCATGGGGCTGGGCTGGTGTCTCTCCAGAAGGCAGGAGCAGGTCTGGGCTGGGCACTCTGGAGTTCCCACAGGGAGCTCAAGGAGGCTGCTGAGGCAGATGAATTTCTCTGGGAAGCTGTCAGAATTCCCAGATGCTGTGGGAGAAGTACAGTGCCGGGATTGGCCATGAGGCTCCCTCATGGGACTGAAGGAGCCGCGTGCTCCCTGCTGAGGTCTGCAGAGCTGCAATGGAGTTCCCTGGGCCAGGAATAAGGGTGGAGTTGTACTTGCTGGCTGGCTCTGAGTCTCACATGCACACAGCTCCTGGAGAAGGGAAAATAGGAGGCTTTTTACATTTATTTTTCTTTATATCACAGTGCAGAGCTCTCTCAGACTTTCCTAAGGTAAAATATGCCAAATCCAGCTAAATCAAGTGGTAATTTTAATTAAAAAAAGAAGTTCAGTGCTCTGTAAAATGCTGCCACTTCCTTGGTCTTTCAGGATATGGTGTTGCTCAGTCTTCAATCCCCAACCCCTTCTTTGCCTTTATGTTATAAAGAAAAAAGCAGGTTCATGTCTGGTTCTAAAAGCCACAAGGGTGAGATCTGAGAGGAAAAACTCTGCACAGGAAAACCCCTGCCCCACTGGAATGGTGCCCTCCTCTCTTAAATCTCAGTCCATGGAGCAACATTAATAATTATAATTCTTAACTCGCAGCCTTGTCCATGTTTACACCAGGAGAGAGAAGAAGAAAATCTGGAATACTGTGTTACAGCAGTGAGCACTCCAGTGCAAAATGTGTGTACCCTGTGAGAGTTGAAGCTTTCCTGATAAATCAAGGCATTTGAGGTGTTACTGACCTGGCACTGCAAAGTCACACTCCTCTGAGAGTGGAGCACTCCACTTTAATAACTGTCAAAAGCACTGAAAAATTTAAAAGGTGGCCAGTTTTGAGTTTCAAAAGAGCTCAGCTTGATAGGAATACTATTTTTTTAAAAGTGAGCAAAATAGCAACAAATGAATTCCAGTGCCTGAAAGGGGAACCTCCAAGAAAGGAGGAGAGAGACTCTTTAGAAGCGCCTGGAGTGGGAGGACACAGGGAATGGCTTCCCAGTGCCAGAGGGCAGGGATGGATGGGATATTGGGAAGGAATTGTTCCCTGGGAGGGTGGGCAGGCCCTGGCACAGGGTGCCCAGAGAAGCTGTGGCTGTCCCTGGATCCCTGGCAGTGTCCAAGGCCAGGTTGGACATTGGGGCTTGGAGCAGCCTGGGACAGGGGAAGGTGTCCCTGCCCATGGCAGGGGGGGCACTGGATGGGCTTTGAGATCCCTTCCAATCCAGTCTGTTCTTGGATTCTGTGGATGCCAGAACCTGCAGCTTGAAATGGCCATAACTGCAAATAACAATGATTTAAAATGAACCCAAACCCACAGGTCTGTAACCACTGGAACACAAAGGGTGATTAACTGCTGTAATTGGATTTACCCCTGATTTCTGTAACCCTGGCAGTGATCTCTCCTTAGGATCTCTCCAGAGGTTGCTCCTGTCCTGGTGGATGTTCCAGGAGGGGTTTAATTGTCTTTCTTTGTGGTGTTTTTAGCTGCTAGCCCAGTGGGGCAGTTTTGGGGCTGGCTGTCCATCCTGAGCCCATCCTATACCCCGGGTGCTCTTGCTGGTTTGCAGAAGCACCTCACAGTACCCCAACTGTGCATCTACTCTCTCTGTGAACATCAGCCCTCACTAATAAACATCTCTGCAGCTGTGGCTGCTGAGTGGCTTCCCTGCAAACAGCCTGTCCTGCAGCCAGAGCAGCTCTGCATTTTTATTTGGGAGCTTTCCTTGCCGATGTGAATTGCTTCCTTTATCATGCTGCTCAGGAAAGATGTGTTCTCTCAGTCCTCTGGGTTATACAGGAGACCCTTTGTAATCACTAAATTGTGTGTCAGCTGAAATAAACCTACTCCTTTTCATCTTAGAATGAAAATACTGTAACTTCATCCCCTGCCTCGAATAGGAAATTAGTGGCGGCCACAGCTAATGGAGGGGTGTGGGGCATGAAATCCCCTTTAATGTCTTCAGCACCCAATCTGCCAGGCTTTTGCGCCCTAATCCTTAGATTTCCTGTAATCACTTCCGTGGGCAGTGTGAGCTGAGTTGCTCCTGTGTTCCTGGCCTGGAAGGCGTGGGAATATTTGTGGAGTAGTTCAGCATTCCCAGGTGTAAGCCGATAGTGTCACGAGTTTCCAAAGCATCGGGAGAAAACAGCTGGTGGTTTGTTGTATTTACCTTTGTGGATTCTGTTTGCCTTGAGTGACCTCCTTATTTTTGCCTGTTTTTTCTCACTGCCAGGTCTATAATTAGCAGAAGATTTTTCTGTATAGTTGGCACACTATACCTGTACCGGTGTATTACCATGTATGTGACTACACTCCCAGTACCTGGAATGCATTTCAAGTGTTCTCCAAAGGTAAACTCCTTCTGGCTGCCTTGCCATGCTCTAACCTGCGTGTTTCCCCCTCGTCCTGCTCTTCCCAAAACTGCTTTCTCAATAAGTGTTTCTGAGGGAGGGGATTCTGCCCTTCTGCTCTGCCGTCATGAGACCCCCCCCTGGAATTCTGTGCACAGTTCTGGTGCCCCCAACATAAGAAGGACATGGAAGTGCTGGAGCAGGTCCAGAAGAGGCCACTGAGTTGCTGAGGGGACTGGAGCACCTCCCCTGTGGAGCCAGGCTGGGAGAGCTGGGAATGCTCAGCCTGGAGAGGAGAAGGTTGTGTGGAGACCTCCCAGCTCCTTCCAGGGTCTGAAGGGACACAGGGAAACTGGAGAGGGACCCTGCAGCAGGAACTGGAGTGCAGGACACAGGGAATGGGTTCAGAGTGCCAGAGAGCAGGGATGGATGGGATATTGGGAAGGAATTGTTCCCTGGGAGGGTGGGCAGGCCCTGGCACAGGGTGCCCAGAGCAGCTGTGGCTGCCCCTGGATCCCTGGCAGTGTCCAAGGCCAGGTTGGACACTGGGGCTTGGAGCAGCCTGGGACAGTGGAAGGTTTCCCTGCCATGGCAGGGGTTGAATAGGATGAGTTTTAAGCCCAAACCTGCCCAAACCATTCTATGATTTTAATTTGAGAGTGCTGGTTTGGTATGACAGGGACATCCTTCTGCAGCTCACTGGCTGCCCTCTCAGAGGAGGTGTTGGCAGGTGCTGTGGGGCAGCGCAGGAATTCCCACCCTCTTCAAAGCACTGAGCTACCCAATTTCTGTGGCATTTTTGACTCATTTGCTTGATCAGCATGTTCCTGTCCCTACTGAAGCAGTTGAAGGTGTGCAGCCTGTGCAATGTGTGAGTCACTGATTTCTAAAGAAATACACACCTCAGTGTGTCAAATGCATATGTGATTCCTGGTTGAAAGTGGCCCAAAGAGACTTTCCTAAGGCTGTCTCTTGCACATATTTTTGCAATTCTGTTAGCACAGGGACTGCTCACCTCCTCCCCAATCTAGCATTGCCTCTGAGAGATAAATTGGGCTTGTGAATGCCGTGGCTGAAACCTGGCTACTGGGGCAGAGGTGCTTGGGCAAGACCCTTGTGGTCAGCCTGGAAGGGCAATTCAGGGTGGAGGTGGGACAGGGCTGGTGCTGTTGAATCCATCTCTGGTCACCCCAGCATTGCTGGAACCCTGGTCCTTACTGCCGCTCCTGGGGCTGGCTATGCTATGACTCAATGGAAGCAGGCGAAAGGGCAGAAGCATAGCCATAAATCAGCTGGCAGGTTGTAAAACCCCTGATGTAGAGGCAGTAAAATCCTGATCAGACTTGATCCACGTGCTGTCGCTGTTTTGGTGAGGATTGGCACGTCCAAACAAAGCCAAAATGCTTTGGTTCCTCGGCGAAGTCCAGCCAGGATTTGCCAAGGCAGAGCCTTTGTGGCGCTTGGAGGGATTTTGGAAAGAGAAGTGAGTGGGAGAGGAGTCAACACTGTGTTTGAACAGTCTGCTGCTAGGAAATTAAACCAGCAAGGACATGGGTATTTATGGGCTGAAGTGAATAATTCTGTTGGTTTTGTGAATTTACGGTGTTAGCAAATCCTTCTCATTACTCAAGCAGAGACAAGCTGAGGGCTCTGATAAGATTAAGGATAAAGCTGGGTTTTCTTGAAAGCTCTAAAGGTACTGGTGGGAAAAGAATAACCTCTCAACACCTCATTGAGTGCTGTGTGATTGTGAAAAGTTGGCTTTGGGGAGCAGTTTAGTGTTTGTGAGCAACTGTTAGCAGGAAATGTTTAATTCCTGCAAAGAACTTGCTCAAGTCTGTCAGAAATTATTAACTGCCACTTCTTAAAGCAAGGCCAAGCTTTAAAGTAAAAGCCTAATGGCCAGCCTGGGGGATCTATGTTTCCTTCTGACAGTTCAATGGTTTCCATGGATTTTCAAACGTCCTGAAATGAGGTGAGGATGCAGCACAGTGTGCATTGATCTATTAGCCCTGCACTGGTCCCTGCTTCCCGACGGGTCCCAGAGGTTCTCCATACATCCTGGTTGTCTTGTGCTGTACATTTTTGGTGGATTTGTTTAATATTTGGGCTTGGCTTAGAGCTGGGAGCAGCAAAAGTCTTGGGCAGTGCCAGCTGACCTCGGTCACTCAGGAGAGGGAGCAGAGTGTCCTCACAGGAAGGACTTGGTTTGCTTGGTTTTGGCTTTCCTTGGGCAAACTGAAGTTTTTTCAGGAATGCTCCGTGAGCCAGTGCCATGGTTTGGGGGTGGGTCAGAGCAGATCTGCTGAATGTGGAGGGAGATCCCTGTTTGGGCTGCTGTGGATTCACAGCCCAAGTCTGGCACCGTGCTCTGACAGACACCACAGATGTTTCTGTTGGAATGGGAAGTGGAAAGAAATAATCTTGCAGACCTCTCCAAGGCCTTAGGGTTTGGAGTGAGATGCTCTTCTGTTCATCAGATCCTGGTTTTGGCAGCTGGCTATAGAGCCCAGGCAGTTCCTCCTGGTTTCTGTTGAATGATCACCAGTAGGGCCTGAGCTGTTACCAGCAGTGTGAGCCAAATTAAACCTCATCTGTATAGAGTGTGCTGCCTCTTGAACAGAAGGAAAATCTCACCTGAGCACCAGCTACAAGAGGTGCAAGGCATCAAAACACTTGTGTCTCATTTCCAGTCTTTTTCCTGCTAGAAATGTGCTGCCAGCTCTTGGGAAAGGTGGATTTATCTGGTGATTGATCTTGTGGATCAAAGCAGAAGGGGAGAAGAACTGAAAGGCCCAATTGCTGCTTAAAACCATTGCTCTGAGGTGTGATATTTTACTGTGCTTTTGTGTTTGCTCTTCCACCAGCTCTTTGGAGACTGGGAATCTCACCTGCGAAGGATAATGAAGTTGATTGCCGGCGGAGGCTTGTCCATCACGGGCTCCCACAACATGTGTGGGGACTACCTGTACAGCGGCCACACTGTCATCCTCACCCTCACCTACCTGTTCATCAAAGAGTGTGAGTGCCCTCCTGCTCTCCTGCAGTGTAATTCCTTCCTGACTGAGGAGTTTCTGTTGTGCTCCCTGGTGAACACAGTTCGAGTTCAAATACCTGCGTTTTCCACTGTGAGAGGAAATGGCCTCAGGCTGCACCAAAAGTTGGATGCCCGGGAAAAATTCTCCATCAGAGGGGTTGTAAGGGTTTGGGTTGGAAGGAACGTTAAAGCCCATCTCATCCCACCCCCTGCCACGGACAGGGACACCTTCCACTGTCCCAGGCTGCTCCAAGCCCCAGTGTCCAGCCTGGCCTTGGACACTGCCAGGGATCCAGGGGCAGCCACAGCTTCTCTGGGCACTCTGTGCCAGGGCCTGCCCACCCTCCCAGGGAACAATCCCTTCCCAATATCCAATCTAAACACAAACAGGGTCATTTGACTGGCCAGGGTATAATATATCTTTCTCAAAGATTTCATAACCTTTCTAATTTCCAAGGATCTCATTACCCTGAGTACAATTTTAAGTTACACCTTAAGAGAGTGATACTTGTTTTGTGATTTCAGCATTCCTGCCCTTAATCTCAGCACAGGCATCTCTGTGTCAGCCAGGATTGCAGTCCATGACCTCTGCTAATCACAGCAGCAGTCCTGATAAGGTTCCACTTTGAAGTAACCCCTGCCTGTGCTTTTTTGCAGACTCCCCACGGCGACTCTGGTGGTACCACTGGCTCTGCTGGGCGCTCAGCATGGTGGGGATGTTCTGCATCCTCCTTGCTCATGACCACTACACTGTGGACGTGGTGGTGGCTTACTACATCACTACAAGGCTATTCTGGTGGTACCACACAATGGCCAACCAGCAAGTGAGTTCTTCCCACTCCTTGGATGCTCCTGCTGTACTCTGGTTTGGGGGGAGAATATCCAGGCTCACCTATGTCCTGTGGAGGCTCGTTCTCTTCCCCCTGCTGTTGGGTTTGCAGGGGAGAAAGAGGCATCATTAATTGGCTTCTACTTGTGTCTTGACCACAAAAATATGGGAAGGTCTTCCTGAAGGCAGGCAGGGCTCTGCTTCCTCTGGGTAACCTCACTCTTTGAAGTCCTTCTGAACTGGGGCTGGGTGGCCACATTTCTGATAGAACAGCAAACCACTGAGATTCTTTTGCCTTGATGTTTTTTTGTTTGGTTGTTGAGGCCAGCTGGGGTTTTCTTGTGTTCTGTGGCTTGTCCCACAGGTCTCTTGAGGAATAGTAGGAGGCCTCGCTAAAAATGAACTGGTTTTTGAAAGTGTTTCCAAGGGGTGGCAAGTTCTCCTGGCTGGTGAACTGGAGCAGTCAGGGAGGAGCTGACAATGCTGAGGAAAGTGAAACCTCCCCTGCTGTGCCAGGGCAGGCTCAGGCTGGAGATCAGGGAAAGGCTCTTCCCCCAGAGGGTGCTGGGCACTGCCCAGGCTCCCCAGGGAATGGGCACGGCCCAGAGGCTGCCAGAGCTCCAGGAGCGTTTGGGCAGCGCTGCCAGGGATGCCCAGGGTGGGATTGTGGGGGTGTCTGTGCAGGGCCGGGACCCTTCCAGCTCTTGGTGTTCCATGATTCTCTGAGAGAAAATGCCAGATCCTTTCCCGTGGACCAGGGAGTTAAGGGACATTTTGATGTCCAAGTATTTTCTGTGCCCGTGGTCAAAGATCTTTTGCTTATCTGTGGCATATGCTGTTAATTATGTTTAATAAAGACCTGCTGCGATGGTAGGAGATGAGTTAATACTGTGACAGTGCAGATTTTGAGATCCTATCACAGAACCATCATGGAATGGCCTGGGCTGGAAGGGGCCTTAAAGATCATCTGGCTCCAGCCCCCTGAAGGCCTGGTAGCTGCCACCTCGTTATTGCACTGGTTTGGTGCTGCTTGAAGCAATACACCACAGCCAAGCCCTGTGGTACATTTCTACCCCAAATGCCCAATTGCAAGTGAGGTGTCCTTTATGTTCAGTCAGTTTGGGAGGCACTGTGATCCTCAGGAGTCTGTGCCCACGCTCTGCAGCTCCTGTCACACAGCCCCAGAGGATTCCACTCTTTGACTCTGCTCCTGGGTGCTCAGAACAGGTCTGCTGAGTGGCTCTGCTTCCAGGCTGGAAGTGCTGGAGTCAGGATGGCCCTGAGTCCTGCTGAGGACTTGCTTTGGCAGAGCCCTTGGTTTGGAAACGTTCCTGTTCTGCTGCCTGATGTGACTCAGGAGGTGGCTCAGCACTGCTCCCCTGAGCTGCCAGGATGTTGGGAAATGCCAGTCCCTGGATCTTTCCCTGAGCACGTGCTGCTGTGCTGCTCTCTCCTCCCTCGTGCTGGGGCTTGTGCCTGGCCTTAAAATTAAAAGCAGCGGTGGATTTATTTGACGTATGAGCTTGACATGGAGATTAAGCTCAGCGTACAAGGCCTATGCTTGTATATTCCCTTTGGATGGGTGGATACAGGGATCCCTGGCTCTGGCATGGAAAATAGGCAGCAGGGGGCTTGGATAATTCCCTCAGGGCCTGCCCACTCCTTGTGTCTGAGCTGGGACTTGCTCGTGGCTGAGAGAAGCAGAAGGTGGGTGGGAGCAGTCTGGGAGCGTGTGGAGGGCCGGGCAGGGTTCTGACCTCCTCCAGATGGGTGGGATGGGCCCTGCTCATGGCTCCACAGGTACAGAGCCAGGCTCCAGAGTGATTCCCGAGCTATATGGAATTTCAGAGGCACTTACGGAACAGCCTTGCTTTGGGATGGCGTTTTCATTCCCAAGGGAGAGGAGACACCATTGTTCCACTCATTCCTTTCCTGTGGGTCCATCAAACAACTGAGGTCCTGTAGACAGGGGTGAGCAGTGTTTGGTGTGTGCAGGGAGGCTGGGAGCTGTTTGGGAGGTGAGATTTTGGGAGCAGCGGGAAGCGGGACAGCACCGATGAACAGCCGCGAGCGAAGTCACGGGAATCAATGAGCTGTCCTTGGGTGATCCTCTTTTTGTCCTCGTCTCCCTGCAGGTGCTAAAAGAAGCTTCCCAAACTAACCTCCTTGCAAGGGTCTGGTGGTACAAGCCCTTCCAGTACTTCGAGAAGAATGTCCAAGGAATTGTACCTCGCTCCTACCACTGGCCCCTGCGGTGTCCGGCGCTGGCGCGGGGCCGGCAGGTCAAGTACAGCCGCCTGGTGAGTGACACGTAACAGCGTCACCCCAGCCCGGGAAAGGACCTGTCCCAAGTGCTCACAACTCCAAGAGAAGATGCCATAAACAAAAATCCACCGCTCCCTAACCCTTTCTTTAGCAGCTCCCTGGACCTGACCTGTTCAGTTACCTGGTAAGCACTGTGATCTTTTTTTCTCTCCAAAGGATCTGCGTTGGACAACAATAAAGAGAATTTAACTTATCATGCACTGTTATACATTTCTTGTCGATAGAGTTGGGATTTGCATTTGCCCATCACCATGTTCCTTTGTATATGATGCGACAACATAAATGAAAAGCTTTTATATCATAAGTTCTGGTCTTTCCAGTCACGTCTGGGAACAAAGCATATTATTTTCTTGGGAAAACATACTTTTCATATCTCTTGCCCCAAAGATTGGGCTGTAAGCCATTTTCTAGCAAATGACTATATGAAGGTTTCTAAATACCTGCCTTGGGTGAAATCAAGAAATCTTTCTACCTGTTGCACCGCGCTACGAATAAGATGATAGACACAGAAAGGTTTGGTAAATCCTGATTTTGTAGAATCTGCAGTGACTGACTGTGTCAAAAAAGTGCAAAAAAAAAACAAAAAGAAAAACAAAACAAAAAAAAAGAGAAAAAACTGTAAAGTGATTTTCTAAGTATTTCCTAACTTTATTTTTCAAAATGTGTATGAAAAAAAATTAAATTTAAAAAAGATTTTTACATGTCAGAGAATAGAGAGTTAAAAAATTTAAAGAAAATGCTTCTTGGGAGAGAGAGAGATTTGTCTATGTTTCTAGTGCCTTTCTTGTCTTGATTGTATGGTCAGTAGGCAGTCTTAAATGTTTTTATTTAAAATAAAGTATTCCATGAAAGCAGAATTATATATACTGTATAATTACTAATTTTTGCATTTATAGCTAAATTAAACTGGAAATTTGCTTATAATGTTGAAATTGCCACATGTAGGGAAAAACCTCCCACCCCACCAAACAAAAAGGGTCCGACCTTGCTCACACATTGTGGGCAGGCCAAGCTAAAAAAGTATCACTTTACTGTCTACTTCGTAGCTGGATTTTAAAAAGCAAAACAGCCATGAATTCCTGTTTTTTAAGAATTTTACAAATGATCACTGAGTGAACTATGAATGGTTTCTCCATCCCCTATTGAAGTGTTGTTGAAAAACAACAAAGATAATCTATTTCTTTAAAATATTTGTGCAGAAACTGCATGTAATTCTAAGTTTTCACTCCTGCCATACATACTGTATGTTTGGGGAAGTCTCCTATCCTAAACTTGCCAATGTGCAGAACAAAAAATAGTTTTTTTAAAAAAGAATGAAGAAGAGAAAAATATATATATAAATATATATATATCCATTCTGTATTTTACGTGAAGCAGAGTTATCTTCTGTAGGTTTTTTGTGTATTCACAAGGTGATATTTGTATTGTAAAACAACAATGGTGAAGGAAAATAAAAAAAGGCTTTTGAAAAATGTAGTTTCCTTTATCTTTTTAATATTCAGTTGAAATTTAAAGCTGGGTTTATTCTTGCAAACCTTGCCTTTAAGTTGATGTTATTGCACTGTAGGCCATCCGATGTGGACTGTATGGAAACTGCATTGATGTGGAATTGCTGTCGGGCAAAACAGTGCCTTATCTGAAATAAATGCTATGCAATCGATGAGCGCGAGCGGGCGGGAGGAGCCTTCCTGGGAGCCATCTCCAGGCCTTGAAAAATCTACCCCCAACTGCTGGGATGGAGCACAGGGCAGGGTGGGCATCCCTTCCCCCAGGAGCTGCTGCTGCTGGCCCCTGGACACCTGAAAAAAAAAAAAAGAAAAGAGAAGCCAATTTCTGTGCGTCTGTGGTGGTGAAAGTGTCATTTCTTCCTTCTTTTCTGTTTTTTGGGGATGCTTTATCTCCACTTCTCTTCCCTGTTCCTCAGCCTGGGCCAAAACCTGCCCCAGAGAGCTGGTGGGGTGTTGCTTGGGATGCTGAGCGAGAGCAGCCCGTTCCTTATCAGTTCTCTGTCTCCCGGGGAGGGAGGGAGGGACCCGAGGAGGGAAGGGGGTTCCTTGGCCAGCCCCTTTGCAACAGCATTTGCAGCATTCCACCATTCCGGGTGGGAATTCAGAGCTCGGCTCTGCCTGCTCTGTCTTCAGTTCATGGCTTTGCCTTGGCAGCGTTGGGGTTAAAAGTCAGATTTAAACAGCCCAACCCCACCCCGAGCTGATTTTTGAGCTGATTTTTGAGCAAGTTCAGGCTCCCAGAGTAACCCGAGGAGTAGATTTTTCAAGACCTGGCATCACGCACATCCGAACCATTGACATAAGTAAATGTATGGATATATATGCACATGACATTAAATGGAATCTGCTGAATCCTGCCTTGTGGTGTCTGACTTCCTGCACGGCTCTGGCTCTGCACGGCCCCACCTGGGCCACAGCGGGGCTGCTGCCTCGGGAAGGGAACCTGGGAACGAGGGACAGGGGGGCTCAGGGCTGCTGGCTCTGGAGGAGGGGCCCGGGGATGGATTTGGGGCAGAGCTGCTGTGCATGGGCTCAATCCAGGCCGTGGGGTTCGTGCTGCCTTGTTCTCCTCCTCCCCAGGGAGCATCCACCCTGCAGCTCCGGCTGGCTGGGGTGGGACATGGCCCGGGGTCAGGGTGACCTTCAGCAGTGTGCTGATGGCCGGAATCCCACATTTCCCCCTGCAGTCCCCCCCCAGACCTCAGGTAAGATCCATCTACAGCCATCCCTCAGCCTCTGCTGTCTGGAGAGCGCAGCCAGGGGGTGATGGGGCTCCTCTGCCATCGCTGGACACCACACTTGGCCTGTGAGCTCTGTGTTCCTGGGCTGAGATCTGTGGGTGACTTCCAGGGACAATCCTGTCCCACTCAGAGGCTGAACCACCACCGAGGTGATTCCCTTGCCCTGGGCACTGGTGCGTTGTTGCCTCTCCCTCGGGTAGGGAAGCTCCTGCTGCTCCTGCTTTGCTTGGTGCCACTCAGAGAGGTGAGCGCAGCAAACCACAAGTCTGTAAAAGCTGGAATCCGGTGTTGTGCTGCCTCAATCCAGCAGAACTTGGGGATTTCCCCGTGCTGTGCCGGTAAAACTGTGCTCTGTGGCCTCCAGCTGAGTGTTGAGGGTGTTTGTAGAGGTCAGGCAGGAGCCTGGTTTGTGTGTGGAGGGGCAAACCTGGGCATTTCAGAGCAGGTGCCAGGAGGCTGAAATTGGGAAGAGGGGTCTCCACCAGAAAAGGCTGGAAAAGGACAGTTCGAGGTGGAGAAAGAGCTGGGCAAAGCAGGATCTTTCTGGGAGGGTGGGCACTGGTACTGCTGAGATCCATCTGGATTTAGCCTTAGGTGCTGCCACAGGAGGAAGGTTTGAAACCCACAAATTACAGGGATGGGAGGTGTTAGAGGAGCGTGAGCCAAGCAAGGGCCACGATCCCTTTGCTTTCCTGTGCTCTGGAAAGAGCAGTCCCATCACCTTCCCCCTCCTGCTTTTCTTCAGGACACAGCTCAGTGCTCGGCCTCATCCTGTTCCTGCTGCCAGCGGATTGGAGCGCTGCCCCAAGAACAGCCACAAGCTCCTGTTTTGGCAACTCTTTCCATCCAGCTCAGCAGATGTTGGCCACAAATATTTGCCAGAAGGATCTGTGGTTTCTTTCTGCATCCTCTCAATGCCTCTCCTGCCCCTGGCTGTCCGTGGGTGCTGCAGGTCGGGCAGGGAATGCTGGTGAGCCCCGGGATTTGGGCACGGCACCCTTTGCACATCCCTGCTTTAAATAAATCAACATTTGGACACCGCTCTCAGGCACATGATAGGATTATTGGGAGTGTCCTGTGCAGGACCAGGTGTTGGATTTTGATGGGTCCCTGTGGGTCAGGATATTCTGTGATTCCAAGATGATGGAAGAAGCAGGTCTTGCAAGGTTTGGGAGCAGGCAGGGCTCCCATAACTTGGCTGCAGATGGTTTGCAGCAGCAGCAGTAGCAGCTTGGCCCCTGCTGGCGTGGGTGGGCACAGAGCAGCCCACCTCGTTCCTTTTCTGACCATTCCCCCCCCAAAAAAACCCCAGTGGGATTTAATTTGGCTCTGCCCAATTCTGCATTGCTGTTTTTGGGTCTCGAGAAGGTTTTCCCAGTTTTGTGCCAGAGCTCTTGGTTGGCACGTGCTGCTTGGCTCTTCCTGGGGGAGATGCTTCCCTGGGCTCTCCCACATCCAAGGAAAGTGCCCTGGCCCTGGCCCTGGGGCTGTTGCTGCTTCAGATGAGGGATGGCAAAATATTCTCCATTTGTGGTGAAGCTTTAACCCATTTGCCTTTAACCTCTGGATAGATTTAAGCCACATCACCTGGGGAGTTTTGGGGTGTTCACGTGTCTGGACATTAATTATCAGCACCAAAAAGTCACCGTGACTTGGTTGTCCGGAAGGGCAGGAGGGTTCTTGCTCTTGAGGCAAGGCAGGGGAGGGTGGGGAAGGAAAGGCCAGGCACCCCAGGACAATTATATTTTAATTATATTTGTCAGGTGTCCCTTCAGTTCAGCTGCCAGTGATCTGTGCAGGACTTCTGAGCTCAGAAATTGCAATTGCTCCAATTTTCTTACCTTTCCCTTCAACCTCCCCTTCCTAAACTCTCCATGCGTGCTCACAGCTTTTTCAGCAGGAAAAGTCACTGTTTGCCACCACAAGTAAGTGATCCCACTTCCAGCTGCCGCTTGGAGTAGGGATGTGTGTTTTGAGCAGGAAAGGTGGGGAAGAAAATCCGCGTGGTGCTGCTGCAAGCAGCCCTGGTGTGCCTTTGTGCCCTTGCCGAAGCCTGGCAGGGTTCTTGCTGACAGCTCTGTGCAAACACTTTATCTCCTGCCATCCTGAGCCCAGCAAAAAGGACTTTGGTCGTTCTTTGGTAAATAAACAACGTTATATAAGAGGCCTCTTAATTGCTGTGCAGGCTCTGAGGGCTCTAAGGCCCCTCACACCCAGGATCCTGGGCTCTGGGGAACATCTCGACTCTGTACCAGCCTCCTGCTCATGTGGAGGTGATGGTTGTTCCAATTTTCTGCTCAGGGCCTGGCCAGGGCTTGGCAAACAGGTTGGAATCGAGGTTTCTGTCCTGCTGGGACACTGGGGAATTGCCCATCATTCCAGGTGGCTCCTCAGGAAAAAAGGGATTTTTGCCCCCCAGAGCATTGAAGGGTTGATTTAGCCAGTTTCAGGCATCCTCCCAGGCCTTCTCATTAAAAAAAAGGGATTTTCAGTCTCTTTGTTGCCCATCAGAAGAGGTTTTGTTTCAGAAGGTTTACAGAGAAGATTGTGGCCTCCTGTACATTTTTAGAAGAGTTTAGTTTTACTCAGCCCCAGCTTGGATGGTTTGCAGAAAGGGAGCTCTCCAAGAAACCAGGAAATGCTGGTTTTAAAGTTAGATTTGGATGCTATAGGAAAGGGCCACTTCTCTGAAATGATCTGGGCTTGCTCGGGAGGGACGAGGAACTGAAAAATGGGGAGAGGAAAGGGAAGCAAATGCTTCATGGGTTTGTATTTCAAAGACAATTTTCTTAATTCATTTATTTTTTCCTATACAGAGGTGGTGTGAATCCTCTTTCTCAACGATTTGAAAGCACAACATTCACTGAGTAAAGAAATGCACGTTTGGCCACCTGTGCTGGGTGGTTTCCCTTCTGCCAGCTGTGCCTGGTTCCTTCAGTGGATCCCTCAATCCCGAGTGGGTTTGAGCGCTCTCCCTGCTGAGGATGAAATCCCCGTGCTGCTTGCAGCCACTGGATGTGCCCCAGGAGGTCACAGAGTGCAGCCCTGGGGTGGCAGTGATGGGGAGGAGCCTTTTTTCAGGAGGATGAAGATTGTAAAGAAAACATCGCTGTCTTCAGGGGCATTGGGCACAAAATGGCACCAGGAGGAAGCTGGAGGACTCCTGGTCTGGGGAAGGAGGGTGGTCTGTGGGCACCGTTCACCTTCCTCACATTTCCACAGCCAGGAAGGCATCCAGAGGGATTTACCAAGCCCTTAACACTCCAGCTGAGATCTCTGCAGCTCAGAAAGTGTCTTTTCTGCACCAAAAAGCTCCTTGCTTCTGTAGTCCTGGGCCTGGACATGGTCACATCACCTGGGGGGCACGGGGAGCTGTGGGTCCCCAGAACCTCAACAGGAAAACAATTTAAAATATTCCCTAAAGCACCTTTTGAACTGTCACCAATCTCGTTTTTCCTCCTCCAGCCCCAGCAGCAGGTGGTTTGTCCTTTCTGGAGCTACAGAGCCCCTTTTCCTCAGCTCTTTTCATTTTGTGGGGTGAGGCAGGCAGGACACCCCGGCACTGTAACAATTCCTTAAAACACCATTTCTTCTCTTTTACTGATGCTCCAGCAAACGTATCACCTGCAGGAAGAGCTCTTGCTCCTGCACAGCCCCTTCCTGGCTCTTCCCTGTCCCAGCAGCTCTCCCACACCAGCAGAGCAGCTGCTCCATGGTTTTGTCTGTCCTCCTCAGCTCCCTCCTAGGCCAGCGGTGTCTGGGGATATCTGCCAGCCCACACGGCACAGCAGGCTGTGTCCAGGGCCAGCAGGTTCCTCGGGAGCTGCAGGAGATAAGGTATCAGTAAATCTTGCTTCTCCCCACCAGCCAGTCCAAAAATCACGGGGCCAAAGGGCGATGCTGAACGTGACCTTGAAGCGCTGACGCAGGCACTGCCTGGAACGTTAACCCTTGGAGCAGGGATGCGCCAAGGAGAAGGGGATGGACAAATGAACCTCCTGAGAGGGGAGGGAAAGTGCCAGAGGTGCTCCCAGCTTTTAATTCCCACTGAAATGCAGGAGGGAGAAAGATCTGTGGCTGGTGGGATCATCCCTCCCCGCTGCACCAGCATCTGAGGGTGTGACGGGTCCCATTGCTTTGGGGAGGAGCAAACTGCCAAAACCCTTTGGATAAAGCATATTGGAGCAGCTGGGGAATTTATCCAGACCGATCTGGGACTTCAAAGGCAAGCAGGTGGAAAAAAAGCTGGGCTTTAACAAATAAAGTTTTTAATAAACAGAAATACATGAATAAAAAGTATTGTACACTTTAAATAGAATCCTGCTCTCAAGCTGTTCCAGGACAGAGTGGAAATCCTGAGGCCTGAACTTCCATGAGAATTAGGAGTCACATCCAGATGGGAAGCAGCCACCATTCTACAGGCTGGTCAAGCTGTGACGAGGCAAAGAGGAGGAAAAGAAGTCCCGTTCCTGAATTCCTCGAGCACCAGAGCTGAGCAGGGCAGTCCTGGGAAGGTTATTGTGGGAGAGGGAGATGCTGTCTGCAGTTTAACATAAACACACCGGGGAAAAACCTTCCATCACTTTAATCCCTTGAGGGATTAAAATTATTGATTGGCTTCTCCTTATCTTGTGCCACGCTTGACTCACGGGGTTACTCAGCAAGAATTTTCCAGCTGAACTTTCCAGCCTGGAGCAGGTCTTGAGCTGGGAGCCTCTGGGACAGGCAAGGGAACTCAGGTAAGCCCGCTGGAGATCCCCCTGGGATCCCACAGGATCAGTGCTTGTATCTTCCAGCGTTGTTGGGGCAGTTTAATCAGCTGGGGGATGAGAAGCGTGAGTGTGTGTGGTGCTGATGTGTTTCGGGCTGCTGCTGGGGTTATCTGCACAGCTCAGGGTGCCTGGCAGCCAATGCCACGCTCGGGGGATGAGAGGGGCAGGAAGGAAATCTGGAACGTTGGATTTGCTGCCACTGAAATATTTGCTCTGTGAAATTCAGCCCTGATCACGAGTGCTGTAGCAAAAGAAGCTGATAGGAGAGGTCACCTAGAGCAAGTCTGAGTGACCACTTGGCTCTCTGCTGCTGTTGTTTCTCACTGCAACCTTCCCAGGACCAGGAGTGCTCATTGCAGCAGCTGTTTGCTGCGGGTTCTTTGTTTCCAGGGCACATTCCCTCTGAGGAATAGCCTGGAGCCAGGAGCTTCACCAGAGCTGGCCAATGTTACCGCCAGGAAAACCAGAGGCTCTGCCTCGTTCTTCGGTTTCTAATCCCAGAATAATCCCAGGCTCACAGAGTGGGGTGGGTTGGGAGGGACCTTGAAGCTGAGTTTCCTGAACTGATGTTGGTTATGGTGACAGTGATCTCTTCTGACGGGCTCTGAGCTTCAGCATCTGGTGGGATATTGTGGGGTTTATTCCAAGATCTCCTCAGAAGGGTGAGCAGAGTGTCCTGGGAAAGCAGGGTCGGGAATTTGGGCACTCTCCCTGTCCTGTCAGGCCTCGTGACAGGGAGTGATTGCCGCCTGCCTGCAGGAGACACATTTTTGCTGCCTTAAGACGAAAAAGAAATCTCCCCATCCCTCTCTGCACTGCTGCCATCTGTGACATTGGGTGAGCACACCAGCAGCTCTCTGAGAGAGGGATGTGTGCTCTGGCTGGGCTGTGCCCCACACGGGGATGTACCACGGGCTCCTTCCTGCTCCCACAGAGCCCCCACCATGCGTGAAAAGAGGTCCAGGTGCTCCTTCTCGCGGCTGGAGGTGATCCTGATCGTGTGCCTGGCGCTGATGATCGCCCTGACCGTGGGGCTGCTGCTCCTGCACTTCCTCACCAAGGACACCGACGGCAAGTGGAGCCATCCCAGCCTCCCTCCCCCTGCCCCAGGGGTGCCCAGGGCAGGACTGAGACTGAAGGGGGACAGGCAGAGGTCCCCAGGCCACCGCTGAGCTGTCGCCACCGCTCTGCATGGGGTCCTGTGCCCAGCCGCAGGAGCAGGAGCAGGGGGTGCCACCAGCAGCTCTCGGGGTGCACGGCCCGGGGATGGGGTCAGGGGGCTGCAGGGATCCATCCCCTCCTCCCATCCTCCCTCCCCTCTCTCTCCCTGCTGCACAGGGTCCTGGCAGCCCCTCGCTCCCGGGGTTTCACAGTCCCACCACGGCCCGCTGATGCCTCCATCCCCAGGCATGGGGCAGGAGGGTGTCGGGGGCTGGACTCAACATCTCAGCAATGGGACCTTCCATCTTCTAAATTCTGGTCTCGGATTGGATGTAGTTCACATTTGGGACTGAGAACGTCACGTGTTTAGGCTAGAACACGTCGGAGTTTTGCACAAGTGATTCTCCTCTGTGTCGGACCTCTTGGGGGAGCAGGAGGAGGAGGAGGAGGAGGAGTTCTAAGGGGTGGCCCAGTTGACTGGCACCATTTTAAATAATGTCAGTGTGAGTGTTTCTCTCCTCCCCTGTTTCGAGGGACAGCCCAGGAAAGGCCAGGCTGGGAAGACGGAGCATCCCCTGATCCCAAAGCCCTGCCTTGGGCTGCAGCAGCTGCCTGGGGAGGGCTGTGGGAACACAGCGGGCACACAGGAATATTTAATATTTTCCCACAGTGTTATCTCAGCCCCTGGTGATTTGTGGCTCTGGGATTTCCTGAGATTCAGATAACCTTTCTGATTTGTTATGGTTTGGTAGCCCTCGATGGCTTTTCTTCCCCGGGTTTCTCCATCCTGGAAGGATTTCTGCACCTTCCTGGTGGCTGGGGTGAGACATGATCTCCTCCGGGAGAACTTTTCCTCACCATTTGCCTGGAAACCGCTGCCCAGAGCTGCTTTTCCCTCCTCTGAGCTTCAGCTGGCTCTGCTGGGATTTTTTTGGGGAGGACCAGGGCACCAGCACTGGACATAGGATGTGCTGGATGTGCCCTTCTCTCCTCCCCAGTCCCTTCCCAGTAGCTCCTGACACACCACCCCCTTGTTCTTACCCCTGCTGAGCTGAACTGTCTGTGTGAAACAGCACCTGGAGCTGGTTCCTGGTGGTGCTGGTGGGCTTGGGGAGTCTAACTGGGAACGCTGGGCTGGCTCCCCCCCCATTCGGCACAGCCCCGTGACCCCTCTGGAGAGCTCCTTGCGTGGTTCCTCGTGCCTGCTCCACCCTCTGCCACCCCAGAGGCCTTCACAGCCTCAGCATGTTGAAAATCCACGCGGAGCACTCAGCCAGAGCTCTTGGGCCTCTCCTGTCCCTGATTCTGCTCGCTCCTGTGGCCGCTGATCTGCCATTTATTGTTCCTGCAGATTCCAGCAACGACATCGCAGAAGCAGCAAGGTACTTGTTGGGTGTTGGCAGAGCTGACTGCACGGGCCCCGTGGCACAAGTCCCTCTGGTGAGTTGGGGGAGTTCCTCCTGGCCTTGGTGAAATACTGATTTTTCATCCTCCGTGAGTATTTTTTGCAGGAGTTCTGGGTCAGAGCCTCTGCCTTGCCAAATGTGTGTGGCCTTCAAACCTTAGGTGAAGTTTCTTTGAGGTTTGGAGCAACCTGGGACCATGGGAGGTGTCCCTGCCCACGGCAGGGGGTTGGAACGAGATGGGTTTAAGGTCCCTCCAAGCCCAACCATTTGGGATTGTTGGAATCACGGGGCAAGACAGAGCTGCAGCTTGGAGTTGTTGAATGAATCCCCTGGCCCCCAGGCAAATCTACTCAGGAAAATGCAGGCAGGGGAATAAATGGCTCAGTATTTACAATGGAGCTCCTCTCTTGCAGATGGGATATGCCAACCCCGACCAGGTGGGTGGGGGGCTCCTCGCGCGCCTCTACAGCCGAGCCTTCATCGTGGCAGACCTCGAGGACTCCAAACGGGTCGTGTTCGTCAGCGCCGACATCGGAATGGTGTCCCAGAGAGTGAGGCTGGAGGTATGGGGCTGGAAAGGAGGGGCTGGGTGATGCCTGAAGTGGCCACCTGAAAACACCAGACTAGACAGGAGTAAGGGAATAAAGATGATATTTATTTGAAAGGCCTTCAAAGGTACACCCTGGGGAGCCCAGAGGCTACTGCCAAAATGGACCCTAAGATGGACCCTGGGTCACGAGTTCTTCACACTTTCATAGGTTTGGTTCATTTGCATATCAGGGTTGATTCTCCAATTAAAGCTTCAGTTAATGATGCCATTTCCCCAAGCTTGTCCCCTCTCAGAGGCTTGTGGTTTATACTTTCTGGGCCTAGGACCATCTGGGTGTCCTTGAAGAGCAAGCCTGGAGAGGCTTTGTTATGTCTACCCAGCAAGAGAGAGCAGAAGTTAACAGGATGCAAGAAACTTCAGAGTTACACACTAGGCAGCACAGGATTTGAGAAATATAAAAGTTAAAACCCAAGGCATCACTGGGTGCTTGCAGTCATCCCTATGGAGCATGGCAGCACACTGGCTGCTTCCTTTGGGATTTCCTTGGGGAGGTGCTGTGTCCCTGCTGGAGAAGACCTTTGGATTCCTCAGCAGATGAGGCTGGGCTTTGCTCACGCTTCTCTCAGTGGAAAAATTACCGGGAGTTCATTGGAATTGTGACTATGTCATCACAGTGCCCCTAGAAATGCAGCAGAGGAGGGAGGGAGGTGCTGAAGAACTGGGGGCTCCTGGGATGATCTGGGATTCACTTCAAGTTGGATATAGAGGTCTTCTACCAGATATTCCTATTTTGAGGCTCCTGCCAAGCCAACAGCTACAGCCTCCTTGTGGTGCCAGGCAGAAAGAGGAGAGTGAGGAGGGGGAGAGATGGTTGGGTTTTGCGAGGGCTGGCACAAATCTCTGCAGCCTTTGGGCGAGAAAAGGGGTTTTTTAGGAGCACCTCCTTCCCCCCAGGTGCTGAAGCAGCTGCAGAGCAAGTACGGGGAGCTGTACCGGCCGGACAACGTCATCCTCAGCGGCACCCACACACACTCAGGGCCCGGAGGGTACTTCCAGTACACCCTCTTCTGGATCACCAGCAAGGGGCTCGTCAGGCCAGCCCTCAGCTCCATCGTCAATGGCATCGTGAAGGTCAGTGGCACCCAGCGCAGCGTGCGGGTGCCCTGCACAGCTCTGGCTGTGGCGTTTGGGGTGGCACCTCCGCACGGCGCAGCCCGACATGCACTGGGAGGTGGGCTTGTGTTTGCCAGTGACAGCAGCTCAAAAAGCAGGAGCTTTGGAGCCTTTCTTCAGAGACAGCTGTGGGTACTTTAAAAACGTTATCACTGTTTTCTGGGACTGTAGATGGGTTAAGAAAAAATCCCAAACAGACAAAGAAGCACCCCCAGATTCCAAGAAAGGGTTGGGGATGGACAGCAAGGGAAAGAATGAGTTTTTCCAGTTAACCTCACATGTGCCTGACAGACTGATACTCCCTGTCTTGCTGCTTTGCAGAGCATCGATATTGCCCATGAGAACATGAAGAGAGGGAGGCTCTTTATAAACAGGGGCACTGTAGAAAACAGCCAGATCAACCGCAGCCCCTTCTCCTACCTTGAGAACCCAGAGTCCGAGCGGAGCAGGTAAAACCTCCCCAGGCAGGGGGGAAACAGAGCCCTGGAGAGGACCCCTCAGCTGGTCCCAGCCAGCTCACAGCTGGTGCTCCTGGTCATCCCAGGAGAGCCAAAAATGTGGAGCCAGGAGTGTGGCAGAATGAACGGTGCTGTGGCCATCGTGGGCACTTGGGTGTGTGCTTCCCCAGAAATTAACTGCAAAGCGAGGCCTTGAAAGCTGTGGTTGCCCTCTCCGAGCACGAGGAACTGGTCAAAGACGTGACCTTGTGCTTTATTTGAGAAATCAAGAGTCAGAGGGCACCAAAGTGCTGTCCTTGGGGCATGAATTTGTGCTGTGTCCATTCCCTGAAGGAGCAGTGCCTGAGCACAGTGACAGCCACAGCTCTTCCCTCACCTTCCCAGCTGCTTTCAGGTGCTTGTCTAAGCCCTCGCTGTGCTCTGGTAACACCTGGAATGACCTTTTCATATCCTTGTTCGGCCTAGTGGGGATTTAGCCTGGCAGAGCAATGCAGAGCACAGCTCTGGCTCTGATGGGATTTCCCTGCTTTGCTCCCATCCAGGTATTCATCCAACACGGATAAAGAAATGGTGGTGCTGAAGATGGTGGATGAGGATGGACACGAGCTAGGCCTTATCAGGTACTGACCACCTGCAGCAGGTGTTCCTCCACACCCTCATTATTTTTTGTCAGAATGAAGGTGTTCCGTTTTCCCCCCTTTTTAAACATCACTGACTCCTCCCTGTTCCTTTGAGTATAAAAATCCCTGCAAAATATAATTCTCTGGGTTAGTGAAAGAGTCAGTCCAGGTCTGAAGGAGCTCTTGGTGGCCCTGATAACGACAGTGACAAATTCTTGTGGCCTCAAGGCCTGGGTTGTTACAGCCATGAGCCCCCCTGGTTAGGAAGGGAGAGGATGGGAACACTCTGCCCTTGTTAACCCATCCCTCAGCGCCACGAGCCTCCAGCTGTATTTTCCCAAAGAAAATTCCCCCAGATATATAAGATTGAATGAGTCAATGGCCACTGCACAGAGCGAGCAAAGCACTTTCTGTGTGTGCCTTGTGACCCCTCCTCAGCTGGTTTGCCGTGCACCCGGTGAGCATGAACAACTCCAACCAGCTGGTGAACAGCGACAACGTGGGCTACGCCTCCTACCTGTTCGAGCGGGAGAAGAACAAGGGAATGCTCCCTGGAGAGGTGGGAGTGCTCCCAGGAGTGGGGGAAGCAGGGCTGGGACAGCGAGGGGTGAGGTGGGACAGCAGGGCAAACACAGGAACACAAGCCCTGAGGGGAATGCTTTGGTTTATTTCCTCTCCAGAAGGGAAATTGGAAGGTGTATTCTTGGCTGTCCAAACTAGGAATCAGTGGCAGTTATTCAGGCTTTAGGAATAACTCATTTTTTTTAAATTCAAAGGTCAAAAACTGGGGAGGTTGGGGTTGCCCCATCCCTGGAAGTGTTCAAGCCTTGAACAACCTGGAAAGTGTCCCTGCAGTCAGCTCCAAAAGCTCTCACCCTTTAAATCAGTCGTGGTGAAAGCCTGGAAGGAAAAAAAAAATCCTGTGCAAGGTGCTACAGTGACCCATTAACACCTGATCAGCAGCGTGAGAAGCTGGGGACACGCTTGGAAGAGCTGAGCTGGAAGAGGGGGAGGAGGAAACACTGTCTGCACACCAGGGTGCTGTGGAGCTCTCCCTGAAATGGCATCATGTGCATCCAGTTCTCCCTTGCTCTTCCTGCCCCAGCCCTTGGGATGTGCCTCAAGCCCCATTCCAGCGCTCGCGGTGACCCTGGGAGCAAAGCAGCGCGGTGCACGGTGACAGCAGCTGCAGGGAGAGCTCCACAGGGGCTTTGCAGCTTTCCCTGCAAGGCACTGAAATGCTCCTCTGGCCTCGGCAGGGCTCCTTTGTGGCCGCCTTTGCCTCGTCCAACCTGGGGGATGTGTCCCCCAACACGCGGGGCCCCTTCTGCATCAACACGGGCGAGCCGTGTGACAACCCCCAGAGCGCCTGTCCCGTCGGAGGGGTGAGTGTGACCTGCCTGTCCCACCTTCCACAGGCCCTGTGATTGACCACTGTGCACGGAGAGGGCATTACAATTAAAAAATCACCTCTTTTCAGACTGTCCTGGGGCCACTTCCAGGAACTTGCTGCGCTTTTTTTCCCCTCACACACCCAATTTTCCGGTTATTCACCCCAAATTTATCTTGAGTGCAGTAACCCCGTGCCTCATTTTGATGTGGCCTGCAAGAAGCCATCAGTTCCCACAGCTGACAACCACCTGGCAGTGCCACATGCTCTCCCTGCTCACTGATCACCAAACAAATTTCCCAACAGGCAGCGATGTGCATGGCCAAGGGGCCTGGGAACGACATGTTTGAGAGCACCAGGATTATAGGGCAAAACATCTACCTGAAAGCAAAGGTAAGGGATATTCTGCTTTCTGAGTGCGTGTGGGTGCTGCTACGACAGGAATTCATGCTCATTTAAGCAACTTGGTGAGCCTTGTGGGTCCCTTCCCTCAGGATATTCCATATTCTATATTCTGTATTCTATCTTCTATATTCTATATTCTATATCTATGTCCTATATTCTACATTCTCTATTCTGTATTCTATATTATATATTCTGTATTCCACATTCTACATTCTATATTCTATACTATATATTCTGTATTCTACATTCTGTATTCTATATTCTACATTCTGTATTCTATATTCTATATCCTATACTCTATATTCTCTATTCTACATTCTGTATTCTATATTCTATACTCTATATTCTACACTCTATATCCTATATTCTGTATTCTACATTCTATATTCTATACTCTATATTCTACACTCTGTATCCTATATTCTATATTCTGTATTCTATATTCTATCTTGTACCTGTTCTGGTGAATGTTTGCAGATTTAAATTACTCTAAAGTTCCTTTATTTTGTTTTTAATGGGTAAATGAGCTCTGCAAGCAGCTGTTGATGTCTCTATATCTGCTACAATCAAGAGGACCTCAGAACCTGGAATTTGTTAGGCTCAGGACAGTGTAGGAAATCCTAATGGCAGTGGAAAATTTCCTCTGGTGTAACACATCTGATTAGACACCTGAATTTAGACTGGACAACACATACTTTTATTTAGATCCATCACTGCAGGTGTTGTGATATGGAAACGTTGGTTTGGGGTTTTAATCTCAATATTCCTCACTGGGATACAATGAGGATGTCCCCCCTTACCCTCTCCCCCTCCCTCCCATTCATCTCAAAGGCATCATGATGGGAAAAGTCCTCCTGGAAGAGCTCAGAGACAGCACCACACACCACTTGTAGGCCGGTTTGGCATCACATTCCCAAACTGACACAGATGGGAGGTAAAACACGTGCCTGAAACCCCCACAGAGGATGCGCCCCTTGCTCTGCTTGGCCCTGCATTTCCTGGGCCCTATGGGCTCCCTTTCATCACCTGTGGGCTCTAAAGCCAGCCTGGACTGAATTTGCTGGTTCCCCTCCTGTGCAATGTGGGAGCAGTGAGGGCAAGGAGAGCTTCTGGCAGCAGCTTGCAGGAACTGCAGCGTGTCCAGCAGAGGAGGAGGAGCAGGAGGCCTGGTGGTGGCATTTCCTCCAGCCACCGCTTCAGAGGCTCTGCCCTCGAGTCACTCCAGGCTGATGGTGCCTCTGTCCCCAGTCCAGGTGTCCTGGTGCATTCATCAAGCACAGGGGAAAGCGCTGCTGTTGTCTCTAATGCCTCAGACTCCTGGCCTTCAAGGGCTGTGCCCCCAGCTCCTTCCAGGAGTGTCATTAAACCTGCACAACTTCTGGCGGCACTTCCTACACACCAACCTGAGGCTGGAAAACCGTTCCCTGAAGGGCTGAGTGTGTGAAGTTAAACACCCTCAGCTGGCAGGGGTGTGGTAAATCCATGGTAGAGTCCCAGCATTTTCAGGCAGTGAGTAGAGCGAATTGCTCCTTTCTCATAGAAAACATTTCTTCTGCTTGGTCCAAGGTGCGAGAAATGCCAAGAGGTGGCAGCCAGGAGGAGGAAGTTGGCACCCTGCTGAAATAGGGGCATGTTTCAGCTGGGAAAGAAAAGTGTCCTCCTTCCCTGAGACAGGCAGAGCTTGCAGGGCTCAGGGTGACAGAAACAAAGAGACGTGGGAAATATGGATCTGCTTCAACACCTGGAAGGGGCCCTGGGAAGGTGGAATGAGGAAATGATCCATATAGCCGCTCCTCAGCATGGCCAGGTTCCTGATCGCTCGTGCCTCAGGGAGTTTTCCCACCTGATGTGTCCCTCAGGAGCTGTACGAAAAGGCCTCCCAGGAGGTGACAGGACCCCTGAGCTCAGCCCACCAGTGGGTGAACATGAGCGACGTGTCCGTGGAGCTCAACGCCACCCACACGGTGAGAGCGGCAGGAAATGCCCTCGTCCCACAGCAGCCCTGCCACACCCGGGGGAACTGGGTTTTCTCTCTTTTTCCTTTTCTTGCCCCCTTCTGATTTAGGTTAAAACCTGTAAACCGGCCTTGGGGCACAGCTTTGCTGCAGGGACTATTGATGGAGTGGGGGCTTTCAACTTCACCCAAGGTAATTTGGGGGCAGATCTCAATGTGGCTTTGTACGAACAGGGCGGGCACGGGGCATCCCCCAGACAGACTGGAAGCCCTGGAGTCACTTCACAGCATCCAAAGGGATGGTTTTTGGGAAGGTGGAGGAAACCCCCTCACAGGTTTGTCTGTATCCACCAGAAAGCTTTGGGAAAAGGATATAGCCGTGCCCTGGAGGAAGGAGAGCAAGGGGATGGATGGGGAGTAGGGAGAAGAAAGAGCTGGTTTGGGACTCTCCTGCTCTTTTCTTCCCATTACCCAAAGGCTGCCAGGATGGAGCTGAGCTGGGCTGGAGCTCAGCTCTTCAAACCACCCCAGGAAAGGGAGGTGGTCGGAGTCCACTGGGAAATATCCCACCCCTGGGAGCTGGGAGCGGGGAGTGTCCGTCCGGGAGCTGCTGGGGCAGCTGAGGACCAGGGTTTAGAGATGTGTTGCCCTCCAGGCTCAGTAGAAGGGGACCCGTTTTGGGATCAGATCCGGGACCAGCTGCTGGGAGAGCCATCGAACGAAACCAAAGCCTGCCACAAACCCAAGCCCATCCTCTTCAGCACGGGAGAGGTAAGGACACCCCTGTGTGTGCCCTGGGGAGAGCAGGGATCACTGGTCTGGGCTGGGATCAGCAATCCTCACGGATCCCGTCCCTCACGGGGTTGTTTGGGAGCTACAGGCGGTGTCAGATGAAGACCGAGGAGGGAGCATAGGCTGCATGGGCTCTGAAGGCACGGACAGATAAAGCAAGGACAAAGTGTTGTCGTTAGCTCGCATCAGAACGAAAGAGGTGGGAGTTCTGCTCTTTCAGAGCACTTTTTCCATATATCCCAGGAGGAGAAACCAGACCCGCTGCTCTCACTAGGGCCAAAAAAGCCCCACTGAAATCCATCCTGGCCTAAGTGTCTGCCTGTGAAGCAGCCCTGAGCTGGATACACAGGGAAAATGCAGGAGGTGAGGGAAGGCCACCGGTGTGTGGAACTCAGCATTGCCTCCAGCAGCCTCTGATTCCGGACATGCTCTGCTGGTGCTCAGATCTTTATAGCTCTGGGTGCATTTTCCATTTGGTTCCTACCTTAATCCGTGAAAGGACCTTTCCTCTTCCCATGGGACAGACCGGTCCCACAAAATGTAGTAACTCATCGTGGGGTCTTTCGGAAACTCTTTTTGTCACAAGAGCTGGGATTTGCTGTACGTGCCCTGGGGTGAGGGTCTCCAGCAGATCCTGCTCCCAGCAGGACCAGCAGCAGCTCAGGGCATGTCCGGAAGAGCTGGGGCAGCCAGCAGGGATGGGGATCCATGCCAGGGATACCCTGCTCATCCAGGGAAGGGCTGTTTCTTAGGGCTCTGCAGAGCTGCTGCCCCATTGATCCCAGCCCATCCCCATGCTCAGGGCGCTTGCTCTTCCCGAGCTCTCCCCAAATCCCGCGTTACAGCTCCAAATGGAAATTGCTGCCCCTTTCCCCTCCTGCTGCTCCCTTGGCCCTGAGGAAAACGCGCTGCCGTGCACAGGGATCATGTCCAGGGCTCTTTAGAGCACTTAGGCGAGGACATCTGGAGAAGGAAATGCGTTGTTATTCCTTTCACCAGCCTCCTTAAAAGCTCCCCTGCTGTCACTGGGTGTTCAATCAGCTCCTCACCTCAGCTCCCCCCAAAAGGGGCCCCAGCTCCTCCCAGCCTCCTCCTCCTTGCAGGATGGTGCTACTGAGAGTAAATGACACTTTATTCTTAGGGCGTTAGCACATTTTAGGGATGCTCTGGCAGGCCTCCTGCTTCTGATGTGCTTCACAAGCTTTTGTCATTCATGTTTTGCCCCCAGGAAATTGCTCCTCAGAAGAAAACCCTTTTTTGGCTCTCTGGAGTGGGATTTTTCATCTCCTTATCAATCCCGCTTCTATCCTTTTTCCATGCAGGCGAAGGGTTTCCAGGTGCTACTCTGACCTTCTTTACCCACTTTGCCTAAAGCTGCCCCTCTGACATCACCTTATTTAGGGGGGTTTTTGCCTTACCCGTAGTATTTACATGTGCCTTATGTGACTCATGGTCAGACATCGTATGAAGGTAAAACACCTTCTCACGTGTTTCACAAATCAATTCCATTTACAAATACATTCACAAAATGGATTTATTTGCCTGCTTGATGACTGTAGGAAGGAAAACACTTCAGCTATCTTTTCCCTACTAAACCAGAGTATTTCTGTGCACTTTTTCCTCCCTCTCAGATGAGCTGGCCCCACCCCTGGCACCCGGACATTGTGGATGTGCAGATCGCTGCCATCGGATCCTTGGCGATCCTTGCTGTTCCCGGGGAGTTCACGTGTGTATTCGTTGGGTCTTGTTTACTCACTGCAGCCCAATGTAATCCAAACCTCCTGAAACAGTTCTGCCTGCAGGTAGAAAGGGTGGCAGGCTCAAAATTGCCCCCAAACTCACCCTGGGAACGACTGAGGTGCACACAGGTTTCCTGAATCCTTCTGTTTGTTACAAAATGCAGTATCTAAGAAACCAAAGGAATTTGTTAACTTTGATGCTGGTTTTGGCACCACAAACACCGTAAGGAAGAATTGCACTGGCTGTTGATGGTACAATGATGCAAATCTAAATAGGATAATGATTTATCTCTATTACCTTTATTCCTACCCAGCCCTGGGGTGCCTCCAGCCCCTCCCTGGCTGTGGTGGTGCTGTGAAATGTTTTGAGGTGTTTTGGTTGAACTTGTGCAGAAGCCTTAAGGGAGGTTGGGCAGTGCTGGAGGTGCTGTGGGAATTTCTGGTGGGTGCTGCAAGTCCAGCCACCAATTCGTGCTTTAGACCCCTGCTTGGCACAACTCCGGGGGATGTCGGGCTCTGCTCCCAGGGAACAGGGACAGGACAAGGGGAAACGGCCTCAGGCTGGGCCAGGGGAGGCTCAGGTTGGACAGCAGCAGGAATTTCTCCATGGAAAGGGTGCTCAGGCCTTGGCAGGGGCTGCCCAGGGAGGTGTTGGAGTCCCCATCCCTGGAGGGGTCCAAGGAAGGGCTGGAGGTGGCACTCAGGGCTCTGGGCTGGGGACAAGGTGGGCATCGGGCACAGCTTGGACTGAATGGGCTGGGAGGGCTTTTCCAGCCTCAGGGACTCTGTGATGCCATGATTTTGGAGCCTGATGTTGTTCCCTCCATGCCCTAGGACCATGTCTGGACGCAGGCTGCGGGAAGCTGTCAAAAGTGTGAGTTGCTGAGGTTCCCCCAGCACACTTCACCTCTGGAACTTCTCCTTTCCTGAGCCTCCTGGGTTTCCCTAGTCCCCTCCCAGCTGGGCTCACAGGCCTTGTGTCCCACAGATGGTTCCTTCTCCCAGTTGCTTCAGACAGATCTTCCATGTGCTTCCTGACAGGCGGGAGAAATGAATATCCTCCCGAAACACCCACCCGATCTGGTTTCAATCCATTAAACCGATTCCACAGGGATCCAGGCACAACTGATGCCAGCAGGAGTTTGGCTCTGGGAGGGAGGGGTTCAGATCCTTAATCCCTACCAGGATTTTGCAACACGAGAACAATCGCAAAAAAAATGGCAAAAGTATTTTTTCCTATTTGATTGACACATCCTGGCTGCAGCCTGAATAAAATCCCGATCCCAGATGCTGTCTCCACAATTCACTGAGCCTTTCTCACACTTATACCCCTGATTTTTTAGGAGTATGCAGACATCAGCTTCCAAAAAACCCCTAGATTAACTGGAATGTGAGGTCATTTGTCCTCTTTTTCTTTGGGGAGTGAATACGAGACGTTAAAAAAGGCAAATTGCTCTTGGAGGTTTGCCTCCCTGAGCATCCAGCCCCCTTCCCACCGTAACTTTGTATCCTCTCCTGGTAAATAGTAGTAATAATAATAATAATAATAATAGTAATAATAATAATAATGCCAATGACCATAACAATAATAAAAATATTGCTATAATAATAATAACAACAACAATAATAATAACAACAGTATAGCTGTGCTTTAAGCAGCAGTTTCAAGGTAAGGGTTTTATTTCCTTCCTTAGGAATTTGATTCCCATGGAACACCAGGGATGAATGTTGTGATTGCAGGCCTGTGCAATGTCTACACCCACTACATCACCACCTATGAGGAATACCAGGTAAATGTTAAAAATGTGGATTGAATCTGCCTTACTGAGTTCAGGTTTTGGCTACATGGGCTGATAATTCACGTGAAATTATATGTGTTTAGAGTTCTTTTCCTTTGCCACAAAAATGGGCAGGGAGAACTGGGAGGGAAGGTTGGAAGAACTGGGGTTGGAAGAATCCCACCCCAAAAAGTTGGAGGGGGAGGCAAGCTGCATCATAAGCCTTTAAAAGAGGGTAAAAACTGTGATAACTGGAAGAACAAACAGGCCCTCCCTGTTTACAACAGGCTAGAGAATGAGGAGTAACCTGAAATTGCAGCAGAAATATTTTGGCAGGGGGTTGGGGCTGTCTCCTTATCAGAAAGGGAGTGAATAACCCCACTGCTGATCCTCAGCTGGGTGGGACGGGATGTACAAACCACTCAGGAGCCCTCCCAACCCTCCTTTCCTAAATCTGTCCTTTCCAGGTTCAGCGATACGAGGCTGCCTCCACTATTTATGGGCCGCACACCCTTTCTGCTTACATCCAGCTGTACAGGGGCCTGGCCAAGGCTATTGCTCTGGTAAGCAGCATTTCCTACATGCCACAGTCTGCTGAGAACACCTAAATCCTGTCAGTGATGGTGGCTGATCCTCAGTGAGGCCATGCGACTGCTGTCCTCTCCTTTCTCTTCAGAAACCACTTTGAGAAACACTACATGGTATGAAAATAACTTCCGTAACGGGGGTCTGATGCCACTTGAGAAATTCTGGGGTTTTTGCAGCTCAAAGTGTAGGGAATCAGTACCTCCAGCCCTCCAGCATGGCCTGAAGTTGCTGCTTTTCTACCAAAAGAAAAAAAAATCTGCTACGTATTTGCCGTACCTGGCAGTGCCTGTTGTCGCTGTGGCCATGTGAACGGGCAGGAGCTGTGGGCAAGAACATCCTGGGATGTTCTAGGGCTGGATTTAGGAGACCTCAGCAACAGGGCAGCAGGTATCCTGCAGGGATTGCTCCTGCAGGCAGAGCACAGACGGAGTTCCTGTGCTTTGCTTTCACGCTCACGTTGTTGTTCTTGCAATCTGTGCAAGCAGAGGCTGGGAGGTGGAGCCGGAGCAGCACTGTGGTTGCTCGGGGAATCCTGGTTATCCATGTGGGTGTTTAAGAAGCACATCTTCCCTCTCCCAGAATGCCACTCAGGATTTGCCCCGTGGCCCAGAGCCCCCACTTTTCAATGTAACCAGCCTGACCCTGCTGCCTTCGCTCGGCGCCGAGAGCGCGCCGGCCGGTAAAACCTTTGGGGATGTGCTGGAAGAAGTGAGACCAGAGTATCAAGAGGTGAGAGCTTCAGGGAGTCGCTAAAACCTGCTTAGGAAATTGCCTTTAAATTTCTTACCCCTCACCCCACAGGTCTGTGGGTCGTGATGTCGTCTCTCTGCTGGGCACGGTTGAGAAGGCAGGGACAGAGCATTTCCATGCCAATGCCACTGTGCTGAATGGGAATAAAATGGGTGAATAAAGGGGAAAATAAGAACCCTTCATTCAGCACAAAGCAGATTTCCCCTTCTGCTTCAAAACAAAATAGCAGTTGATTAAGTAGGCAAATATTGTACAGCGATTTTTTACGAGCAGCAATCAGGTCACCTTTGATGCCTCTGCTGTGGAATGTAAATGAAATGAAATCAAAATGCCAGAAATGGTTCTGTTTCCAATGCTCAACATTTAGATAAGATGTTCAGAGCAAGGGCTTTCCTCTCATTGCTGTCTCCAGCAGTAAGGCAGGGAGGCATTCTGAAAAATCTCCCTTATTTCCTCCCTTTTTTACATGCAGTGGTGGTGTTTATCCAGCAAGAAGGACGAGAGGAATGGCAAGGCCCAGAACACCAGTTCAAAGCATAAATAGTCCACTGCTCTTGCAACAAGTGAAATCATAAATAATTTAAAACAACAGCAGCAAACCAAACACAACAAAACACCACAAAACCAACCCACCCCCTAAAAATATCAAATGACCTCTTCAAGGGATGCTCTTAGTGTGCTGTTCAGCTTTTAATAGAAATCTCAATTTCCTCCCCCAGGGAGAAGTTGCTGAAGTGACTTTTGTGGGTGCAAACCCCAGGACCTCTGCAGAGAACGCGGTAAATGTGATGGAATGATGCTGGAATTGGGGTGGCTGGGATTCATGGATATTTGGGCAGGGTCTCTTTGCTTTGCTGGGAGACCAGAAGAATGCGTGTGCTTTGGGAATTCACACCACCAGAAAGCTTTTGGGGAAAAGAAGTGAATTTGGACTGTTTATGATCTCTTTGTATCGTTGAAGTTGAGACATATTGTGTGTTAGGCCAGGCACTTTCTGTTGGTGTCCAGGGCAAAGCTGGTCTTTAATTTCCTTCTTATCAGCCTGCTGCTTTATTTCAACAAAACAAAAGGAGCTTAGAAAAGCTCTTAATTCATCCCATCACTCACCTTGTACAGACATTGCCACTTCCCACTCTCTTTTTACAGGTAAGTTCTTTGCATCATTTATCAGCCTCCGTTTGGCAGTAAAATACAACGTTTTTGCCAGTAATTCCCACATTTGCCAGGAAAGCATGAGGAAGCACAGCCCCTTCCCTGGTTTGAAGTGCCACAGAAGGTGGGGACGTGCCTGTAGCTTCAGTGTCTGCCTAACTCTGGGCTTTTTATTGCAGACTGAGCACAACTTCCTGATGGTGGAGAGATACTCCAACATTTCCAGCAGCTGGCGTGCGGTGCTGAACGACGCCTCCTGGGACACCAGGTGGGTGCCCTGAGCAATTTCCCCTTCCCACAGTCTCCAGGGAGTCATTCCAGTCTAACTTGAGGGACTTCATTCCACAGCTCCCAACCCCAGGCTGGTCTTGGTCCTGCAGGCGATGCTCTCTAGGGGAGCATCGGCCTGTATTTGGGAGGTTAATTTGGCAAAACTGGTGTTTTCCTTGGCCCCAGAATCTGGAATGGAGGCTTGTAAATTTGGGAAAGACAGGAATAACAGCAGGTTTGTGGTCCAGCTTGCTCCTAGCCTGTATCCACCCATCTGTCACAATGTGAGGATGAAGAGGAAGCCAAAGAGAAAACAGGAGAGACTCCTAGGGAAAAACTGGCCAGATTTGTCATGCAGCATGAACAGACAACAATTTAAAACAGTTTGGAAGAAGGTTAAGGATACAGATGTCAGCCTTCAGGAAAAATACGCTTGAAGCAGCAAGGCTGGTGTCACCTCTCAGCTGTAGGTTAATCTTCATCATCTCCCTCAGAGCCAGCTGAAAAACCCCTCGTGCCCACATCATGTATGGGGTTTGGAGGCTGAGCACTCTCTGTAGAGTTTTGGGCTTGAGCATAAAGGCTTTTGCACAAGGAGTCTGTAAAAGGAAACGGGCTTTTGATGTGGAAATGGGTGCCCGAAGTCCTGAGCTCAGTAATGATAGACTTGGTGATTTCAGTGACTATTCACCCTCTTGGTTTAGCTCTGCCCCTGCACAGGGAGGAATGAGCTGACAAATGTTGCTCTCAGAGGCGAGGCTCTAAGGAGCTGTAAATGTGAGAACACATTGGTACAAATATTCTCCATCTACAGACAGGACCAGTGACTTCTTTTCCTGTGTTCCCGGACATTTTTCAGCCCTGCCTTCAGTTTTGGTTGGGCTTGTTGGCTGCTGCTCTGATAACCCAAATATATGAGGGAAGGGTAAAAGAAAGGGAAAGGTAAAAGAAAGGGGAGGGTAAAATTAAGGGAGAGGTTAAAAGAAAGGGAAGGGTAAAATAAAGGAGAGGTTAGAAGAAAGAAGAGGTTAATAGAAAGGGAAGGGTAAAAGAAAGGAGAGGTTAAAAGAAAGGAGAGGTTAAAAGAAAGGGAAGGGTAAAAGAAAGGAGAGGTTAAAAGAAGAGGTTAAAAGAAAGGGATGGGTAAAAGAAAGGAGAGGTTAAAAGAAAGGGAAGGGTAAAAGAAAGGAGAGGTTAAAAGAAAGGGAAGGGTAAAAGGAGAGGTTAAAAGAAAGGGAAGGGTAAAAGAAAGGAGAGGTTAAAAGAAAGAAGAGGTTAAAAGTAAGGGAAGGGTAAAAGAAAGGAGAGGTTAAAAGAAAGGAGAGGTTAAAAGAAAGGGAAGGTTAAAAGAAGCTCTTAACCTACACTTACCTGGAGTTCCTTCATCTCATTGCACGCAGTGAGCTCCAATGAAAAGTGGATTTCCTTGCTGCCTGCAGTTTTGGGCCTGTTTTCCAGGTTTTACTGGAGCAAAGGATCCCGTGGCCAGAGCAACGTGACCATTGAGTGGCACATCCCGGCTGGCACGGAGCCGGGCGTGTACCGCCTGCGCTACTTCGGGCACTACAAGAAGAGGATGTCCCTCTTTCGCACCATCACGGTGCCCTTTGAAGGCTCATCCTCAGCATTTCAAATCACAGCCCCATAGGTGATGCCATTCCCTAAAGGAATGGTCTCCTTGAGCGGTGGATTTGATATCTGGGCTGTGCAGGGGTTGGGCTTGGATGATTCCTGTGGGTCCCCTCCAGCTCCAGGTGATTCCACGGTGTTCTGGGAGGGGTTTTTTGTGGCTCTGGACATCCCTGCTGCCCCTTGAGTGCTTCTGGTCATCCTTTGCCGTGTGAAGCTCCACTTCCTGGGAAGTTTTGGCTTTTCCCTGCAGTTCAGTCTCCTCATGTGTCCTCCTCAGTCAAGTGCTTCCTGTCCTGGGCAGACCTGGTTGCTACTGATTGTTATTGTAATAAAAGATGTAACTTCTTTGGTCATTAAACCCGTGCCTTTTGATGGTGAATAGGCTCTTCTGGAGGGAATCAGATGGAAATCAGTAAGAATTGAATTTATCAGTTAAAGCTGTGGGTGAGGCAGCCCTGGACAGCCCCCAGCCTGCTTTGTTGGAGCATCAGGAAGGGCCCAAGGCCAGCAGGCTCTGGCTGGATGAAGGGCCACCCAGAGTCACCTATAGGTGGGTCACTAGAAGGGTTTGTGGTCCCTCTTCAACCCACACGAGAGTTCATCCAAGCACAAAATGAAGACACCATTATAGGGTACAAAGACAGTGCCCAAACCTGTTGGCTGAAAGGGTTTCGCCACACAAAAGTCCCCAGGAATGTAGAGGATCTTCCCAGAAGGGTTTCAGAGCTGCCTGGACAAAGCCATGATCACCCTGACCCAGTGTTGGCAGCGGGTCCCTCCTGAGCTGCCTCCCACCAGCACTGCCAAGAGCTGCCACAAGTAGGGACAGCTCCAGAGTCCCTAAATCTCTTCTGACCTCTGAAAGTGGTAGAACTGGGGGCCACAGGGAGAAGAAAATGTATTTCAGGTCTGGATTTAGGATTCTTGTAGGGCCTGACAGCTAAACAACTGTAAATGTTTAATAAGCTGCAATAATGTGTACCAGTTTTGTATGCAATCTCCTTAATTCTTCAGAGAATCATCAATCAGATAATTTTGCCTCTCTTTAAAATCAGCAGGAGAGGATGAATTATTCATTTCCAACCAGCTGCAATCAGTCTCAGAGATCCCCATCCGGAGGACCTCAAAGCAGTTGCAATATTGAGTCAGGAAAAAGAGAGAGCTTTGAAAGAACATCCCTGGGAATCAACTCCCTGGAGATGCCCCTGATGTCCTGTCCTGAAAACTCCCTCAGCCACCCCACTAACAGCAGGGGTTTCCAGTAGTACAGGACATGTTTAAGCAAGCCAGGTGGATGTGAAATTAACTGAAAGATTTACCCCCTAAACTAGGAACATCTGACCCCAAAAAAGAGTTTTTAGGAAGCTGGGGGTTCCCATGGAAGTGTTGAAAGCCAGAATTAGGGTATCTGGAGAGGCCCCGTGCCCCAGAGCAGGTCCCCTTGTGAAACACCTCGTGTTTATTTGGCTGTCACCAGTGGGAACAGGATTTTGAAATTCTGGGGGCGTTTTCTGGGGACTTTTAATAATATTTTGTGTCTAGGAAATTCTCTGGGAGACACGCCCTTGGTTTTATTTGCCCGTTAACAGCATCGTGGCTGTTGGCAGGCAGTGGCCAGCAGTCCTTCCCTGCTCCCTGCAAGTTTTTTGGGATGCTGTGCCTGGATCCAGCAGCCACTAGGTGCCAGTGCTGTTTTACACGAGAACGAGCTCGAGCCAAAGCCCAGAGAAAAAGAATTTTTCAGGAATTTGGGCGCCTCGCCAGCTGTTAAATATAGCACTCACTACTCCCCACAGTTGCTCGTCCCTCTCCAGGGCTGCTCTCCCTCGACGTGGAGCCATTTGTGCCCTGCTACGTGCCGGGGAGAAGGGCAGAATTCCACCTTTGTTTTATTTTTGTTGTCGCGGGATATAAACTGCCGTGAGCTCGGGAAACTCGTGTGCTCAGGCTGAGCTCCTGCGCACGACTCGAGCACGCCACAGCCTCCCTCCCGCACATCCCGTCCCTTCCCGATTTACCAGCGCTATTAGGAGATGCTAAATTGGGATCTGACCCGAGACGCTGGGGGGAGAGGGGAGAATCTTCTGCTGTCTCCGGGCTTTGATGCAGGATTTGGGATTTGTTGGATCCTGTGGTCGTCTGGGGTTTTTTCCAGCATCCCTCAGAGGGTATTTGTGTGCAGCCTATCTGCAGCTCTCTGGTTTTTAACATCTCCACAGCCAGGGTCGTGTATACACGAGCTGGGGCTGGGGACCAAGGAATGGCACTCTTCCAATGTTTATTCCTTGAACAACCCCAAATCTGGATGGGCATAACCCTGTGGACAGCTGGAGCCAGGCCAGGACGAGTCTCTGGACACGGAGAGGAGTTTGAGGTGTCCAGGGAGAGAGCAGCCCACCCCAAGCATCCCCAAAGGACAGGGGCTGGTGGACAGGGGCTGTCTAAGCCCCCAGCAGCACCTAAAAAAGGACAGCTGAGAGCTGGAATTTTAGCCAAGATTGAAATTTTGGGGGACACAACAATTTCCAGCCATTGGAAGAAAGGAACATCCCATCAGAGCACCACGAGGAGCACCAGGGCCAGGCTCACCCCCAGTCAGTGACCAGCAGGGACTGGTGACCCCTCACTGGGGTGTCACCTTCAAAGGTCGTTTGGTTTGGGGTTTTTTTTCCCAAAAAGGGGAAATCCAGGTCAGTATATGATGGAGAGATGAGATGGTCCCTGGGAGATTTAGCTGGGAAAAGGGAGCCATGCAAGCTCCAAGGAAAAGCAGATCCCTTGGGAAGTCCCATTGTCCCATGGACTGAGGGGTTTCAGTGGGACATGAGTTTCCCTGTGATGTTCCAACGTCTGGCCAGCTCCAAACACGGAGCTGTGTCACCCTCAGAGATGTTTTATTCTGGCTCTGCACCTCAGATGAGAGGCCTTGTGTTGTAGAGACCCCCAGGAAAGCACTGGCTGGAAGCAGGGAGATGGAAAACGCAGTTTTTGTACCTCCTGCCCAGCCAACAGCCAAAGATGAGGCCATCTGCTGATTTTTCTGGGCATGGATCTCATCACTTACACCTCAAACTTGTCTTAGACTCGGTGGTGGAGGGTGGATTTGGTTTCTGGCTTTGTCTTGCTCTCCGCTGGGAACCCACATCTTTACAAATGGGAAATAATGTTTTCTTTAAGTCGGGCTGTGGGTTTGAGATTCCTTGGAGGATCATCCTTGCTCTCCAAAACTGACCAGCCAGCTGCTGCTGAGCAAGGAGAGAACCTCGGTCGTGCGAGGGAAGAAATGTTACAGCACAAAAGCGAATTCTCCATTGCCCTGGTTTTGGAGGAAATGAAAGCAGGACAGCGGGAAAAGCTAATGAGGGAAAATAATAGAGCTGGCAGAGCTGCTGGAGCCCAGAGTACAGCTAACCTCTTTGGAAGAACAATGTCGAGCTATTTTGGCAAAATCTCTTTTGGAGTGGCAGTGTTATCAGTAGCAATGTACCAGAGCTTCCCCCCATTTCCTGGGCTCGGGATCTCTCTGGAAAGGTGCAAACCCAGAGCCCCTCGTCCCAGGAATTGCTGTTTCTCAGTCATTTAACTGTGACGGTCTTCCAAGGAGCAGGGCCCCATCTTATAAAAGATTTACTTATTGGCAACAGGCTCTTCTCAAGATGGGGCCAATCCCTCACAGCCCTAAATCATGGATCTCCCCATTTACCCCTTATTTTTGCACAGTGCTGTCTCACTATCGATATAATCCCCCAAAAATCTCTGCTTGGATCAGGTAAGGAACAATCACCACTGTAATAAATTCACAGCAAACCCAATTCCTGCAGCACTGATGGGTAAAGAATTACTGACCAAAGAGGTGCTGGGAAAAGAGGCCAAGCCCCTGATTTTTCACTTAGAAGTGCAGAAGTACAAAACTGCTGATTTTCTGCTGCGTGTGCTTGGCGAGGGTCACCAAAGTGCTCGTGGAAAACACTCCTGAACAGCTTGTGACCCTGCCCTGGGTGAGCTGGGATCGATCCCTCCGGAGCAAAGTGTGCTCCTGTTTACCACAGATGTATAAAAGGACCGAGGCTTGTGTTTAAAAAGTTTTAATGATATTTCAAAGTCCAGTGAATGTCCTCGGATTACTCTAAAATCACAGAGTTGCTTCACAGAATTTAGTCCCGGTTCTAATTTGTAACGGATGATTGAGATGCCATTTTCCCCTTCATTCCCTTCAAACACACACGATTGTCCTCCAATAAATGGAAATTGTGATTTTTTGCTACACTTCACAGTGTTAAAACTCTATACAAACCTTGTACTACTCGTACAAAAATAAGTGCTTCATGCACACATTTTTAATACTGCTTCTTGCCCTTTGCTTTGACATCTTTCTGAACTTATATAAATAGCTGAAAAAGCAGACTAAACTTACTGAACGTGGAAAGTGAGAAACACTTCCTGCCAACGGTTTCAGAGACACTCCTGGCTGCGTTCCTCATTGGCAAACACCACTTAAAGACAGAGACAGAAGAGAAAAAAAAAGCCACGAAATCCGTAACACTCTCGGTTATTGGGCCCTCTGTGACTGGGTTTGTCCTTTGCTGCAAAGCCAAGCGTGGCCAGCAGCAGCCACAGAGGGCTTGTAATACCTTTAGGGTCACCCTTTTGAGCTACTTCATAAATAGGAGGGGTCTAACGGGACCTCAGGCTGTACAGCTTATGGGGTTTGTTCCACTCCGGGGGAAATCGAGTCAGGAGAGGAAACACTCGGTTCCTGCAGTCACCATCCTGGCACAGACCCTTGTGCTTTGCACAGCTTGGGGGATGCACGGGAAAAGCTCCCCTGGGAATGGCTTCTGCTCTGCCACATCACAGCATCTAGACCGGGTGAAAGATTTGGGGCCAGATCTGCCGGGTGTCATCAACCCAGGGGCAAATTCTTCCTCCCAAAAGGGTTTTGTTTTGGTCCTAGACTGAAGAAATTCAGGTTTCCTTAGTGTGCATCACTGCATAGGATTTATGATACAGGATTAACGCTGTAGTTATCCAGCACTGGATTCCTCCTATGTCTCCACCGTTACCCCTGCCTCGGTCCCGTGGCAAAAATAAACGGATAATGCCCCCCTGCTGTACACCAAAGGGTGCTCCCAGCATCCCAACAGGGTTCAAACACAACAGCAACTCTGCTGCTCTCCAAAATGAGATGTGCCTTTACTGCTGGCGTGAACCCTCTTCCACTAAATTAATTTTTGCTGGAATCAGAGCAGGCAGCAGCCTTGATTTCATGTGTAAAGCCAGGCAGGGCTCTTTCCAACCTGGGAAAATGTTCTTTGGATAGAATTTTATTCCTGTCGGGGTGCCTGCTATTACTGGGCCATGGCTGTGAGCTCTCGTGCTCTAATTAAGCAGAGAATTGGCCTTATTGAATAGCACTTTCCTGCTCCTCAGGCGTAAAAGTTTCCCTATTTTTCAGTGAATGTGTCATTTGATGGGAAACCGGCAAAAATATACCGGGATTTGCTGATTTTTGGATATGGCTGGGAGGGAGCAAAGTAAGAGGGAAAACTCTGCTGAACACTTCTGCCCTGCTTTAAAAATAAAATTAGCATGGAAACCTGTTAAAAATTAGCCTCTGAGGCTGGGCAGAAATATTTAGGATAAATGATATTTTCCTTGGCTGTGCCAGGGAGAATTTCCAAGAGCCTTGAGATGCCCCATGCTGGTGGCACGGGGGGATCAGGGGCAGGGAGAAGCAAACCTGAGTGGCCAAGGGGCACCTCTTCTCTGCCTGGCCTGGGAAACTTTGGGATGGATGGATGGATGGACGGACGGATGGATGGATAGATGGAGGAGAATTCCTGATGCACGGAGGGGTTTGCTGGGCTACCCCATCCTTCCCCAGTCCTGGTCACAACAGCCATGGGACCAGCTGTTTTCAGCACAGGTTGTTGCTTGTAAACACACACACAATAGGTGTATAAACATATATATATAAAAATATACATATACGCCTGAGAACCTCTCATTTCCTGGGCTGAGCTTTTGCTTTCTAGTGCGAAAATCTGATTTTTGCATGATTTTTTCTAATTTCTCCTTTCCCCCCGCTTAATATCCCGTTACAAACCTAAAGACTTACGAGACTGAAACTCCGACTAAAATTAACCTTAGGCCGCAGATTAGCTTAAGATTGTGAGGGCGCAAGAATTACCAGACTGAGATTGGTTTTCTTTTCCTTTCTGCCTGTGCTGGGTTTTAGGGAATTTGGTCAAAAGGCTCCGTAGCCGTCACTCCGTGCGGCGACGGCAAAGGCGGGATAGGCTTCGTAGGTGGCATACGTGGCCAAATCTTGTCCCATCGCCACTGCCTGCTTCAGCTGAGTGGCTGTGACGGTGGCAGCTGCGTTAGCAATTGTGTATCCTGAAGGAGAAAAAGAAGGAAAACCCACGGATTAGTGGGTTCCAAACTCACCATCGCCTGGAAGGTTTGATGGGACGACTTTCGATGGGGATGACTTGGGCAGCAGTGAGTTTGTTAGTGGGAAGAATTAAATTAAACAGTAAGTAAATTAAACAATTCATGGTGAAATGAAAGCATTTCCTCACCCTTGATTTGTTAAACACGGTGCTGGAAAACACCCCTCTCTGTTGAATATTTTTTCCTCAAGGTTTTGATTATTTCTGAGCTAATGGTGCTGCTCTGGACAGATCCCCCCCCCATATGGCATGAGGAGGGCAAGGAAACAAACTAAAATAGGGGAAATTTGGGCAGGATTCATGGAGAAAATACAGCTCTGATCCCTTCACAGCCAAAATACAGACAGTTCAGGACAGCCGTAGCAGGGAAACTCCCTCAATGTAGCAGCAGGGAGAAAATATTTAGTAGATGGGATTTTTTTGTTTTTTCCCCATCGGTTTCTAATGGAAAACGTGGTTTCAACACTTCAAAATTTTCCATGGGAAGATGTAAGCACTGCTATTGGAGGATGAATCACTGGGAAAACAGCACTGTTTGGGTCTGGTTCCTCTGAAGGCAGGGCATAGCAGCTTGGCAACCAGACCGCAGTGTTTTGTTGTAAAAGAACCAGGAGTCAAGACAAAGCCCAAATTTGGGAAGAGCAGCTGGGGCATCCATCGGATCTGCTGGCTCTGCTGCCAAACGACATCTCCCAGGATCCTGTCTGACCAGGTGAGCAATGGGATCAGCTCCAGGTCAGCCAGAGCCAAGGTCCTCTTGGTGGGGGAATGGAAATATTGGGCCACAGGGAGCACACATTGCCTCGCTGGGGGTGTCACTTTGGGGAAAAACATGATGAATTCCTTACAACTTGAATATCGTGGCTGCCCAGAGTATTTTCTCTGCACCAGCACAGGTGCAACATTTCAAGCAGGAATTGAGAAATCTGGGACTTAAGGCAAACCTGCTACCATCAGGAGAGAAATGAGCTGCGAGCTGGACATGGCCTGAGCCGAGCTTTAGCAAGCCCTGACCAAAGCCCAGTGTATGCTGCAAGCAGCAACTTCAGTGCATGTCCATTTGCCAAGTTCCCGAGACAAATAAATAAGGGCAGATGAAAGAAAAGGAGAGATGCTAATTAAGCAGTAAGTGAGGGCTGGGTTCAATAGAGAGCCCATTTGGTTTCCATGCTGCGGAAGCTGCACAAGCCCAGACAAATTGATTTTTCTGTGGCTTTTGCGGACTCCTGTGGCAGGAAGCCGGAGAGATGGTTTTTTTTTTTTTAATCCATCCTTGAGACACTCCAAACAACTCAGTAGTACTGACTAATGCGTTCCTCATGTGCAGCTTGGCACACGGTCTTGCCTCTTCATCAGAGCTACCGTCATGCTGGAGAGCACAGCAAATGTAGTTCCTGTGTTTTCCATGACTTCCCGCAGTTGCAAGAACTAGTGAGTATGAATTCTCACACTGGGAGAAAAACCTTCCACGGGGGTGTGAGAGCTGGGATCAGATCCAGACTTTCATGGCTGCGTCATTTTTTTGGCGGATGAAACCGTAAGCATTGGTTCAGAAGGAGCTGGGGGTGCTGGGGGAGGACGGACGGCCCGTGAATTCATCAGCCGTGTGTCCTTGCAGGGAGGAGGATCTCCTCCATCCCAGTGGCATCAGGGCCAGGGAGGGGACTCACCCCAGATGTGGCACTGGGGACGCCAGCTTTGCGTCCTGCGTCATTTCTGGGGCTCCCAGTTGAAGGAGGCATTCACAAACTGGGAGGAGTGGAGGAGAAGTGTGGAGCCGGGATGGGCCTCTGGATGTCGCGATTCCCTGCCCTCGGACACTGCTCCAACTGCCCTGGACGCAGTCCCACCTGGGGCATTGACCTGAGGGGGGAGGGTTGGAGCAGAGCCCCCCACCCCTGTGCCCCCAGCCTGAGTTGCTCTGGGGTATGGACACAGAAATTTGGGTGGTCCTGGGATAGAGATAAAATCCTTTATTGGCAATAAACTGCCACAGGGTGCCCAGAGAAGCTGTGGCTGCCCCTGGATCCCTGGCAGTGCCGGGGACTTGGATGGGGCTTGGAGCAGCCTGGGATAGTGGAAGGTGTCCCTGCCCATGGCAGGCGGTGGAATTTTGTGAGCTTTAGGGTCTCTTCCAACCCAAACCAGTCTGGAATTCTCTGATAAAGATGCCAGACCCACAAGTAACATGAGCCACTGTGTGGGAGCACAACCAGGCCAGTCCTCGGTGGCCAAAACCTGCTTCATTCTTCACACTCACAAGGAAGCAGCAGGAAAAATATCATTCCAGGAGCCCTTTGCTGTACAGACCTGCCCATACCTGGAAAAGCTGGCGCTGCAGGAGGCACCTCTGCCCCCTCCACAGGGATGCCCAGGGTCTGCAGGGTGTACTCTGCCGCGTAGGTCTTGGCCTCGTCAATGTAGGCGCTGAGCTTGGGCGGCGTGAAGGGGTGTCTGTGAGGACAGCACAAAGAGAGCTGCGTTTGCTTTCCCCAGGGCTTTCCTGCGAGATGCTGTGATCCACTTAGAGCTGGCATCATCTCACTCAGCAAATGGAAGCATCGCTTCCCTGTGCTGGTGCATTAACAGAGCTGCTCCTCTCCGAGTGGTCCGGTTCCTCGCTGAGGTTATCGACCCTGGCTCTCGGTTTGGACACGATGTCCTGGCAGAGTTTGTTGTGCTTTTTCAATCAGAAAAACCACCCTGCTGTGTTTTCTCTTTACAGTACCCAGTCTGGGTTTTTCTTTACAGTACCCAGCAAACAGTGGTTTAGGTCAGAAATGTTTAGAATCATATTTGGAGCTGAAATATCAGCATGTTCCTTCATTTCCCCACAAGGGCTATCATTTGCTTTCGCTTTGTACAGAAAAAAGCCCCCTTTTGCCTGATTGTGTCTGGCTTTCTGTGATGTTGGCACCAGCAGAGAGAGCACCAAGCACGGCAGACAGCAGTTAATTATGCTTTGTGGATGTTTTTCTCCCTATATTTTTTAAAGTACTTATATATAGAATTATATAAACATATATCATATATAAACATACATTTAATAAATATTCTAAAATATATTTAGTAAATATTTCTTAAAATAAAAGGAAACGGAGACCTGTGCGATTGTGCTTTGAGTACAGCTGTTAGCTAAAACGTAATTTTAAAAAATAAAGCCTGAACCTCAGAAACCTTCCAAAAATGACGTACATGGTGGGGTTCTGGCTGGCGAGGGCAGGGATGGTGATTTTGTAGAGGAAGAGCTGTCTTTGATCCTGGCCGATGGCAGAGTGCAGCTGGTACACAGGCTGTCCCCAGTTGTTTTTCTGGCAGATTTCTTCTAAGATCTAGAAGGGAAAAAAAAAAAAAGAGATTTGTGCTGGGGTTAATTGCTGTGCAGAAGCCTCCTTGCCCAGCTCCAGCTCCTGTGCTGAGCAGCTGCCTTCCCTCAAAGGGCTTTCAGGGGGTCCTGGCAGCTTCCTCAAAGCTTAGCAAAAAATACAAAATGAATGGCAGACAGGATGCTGCATGCACCTTGAAGTGTAAGATTCATCTAAATGCTTTATACTTTAAGATCTGTTTAACTCCTGAAATTATTCCCTGTTCAACTGGGCATCTGTGTGCTTTTGCTGATTAGATTATTTCAGTGTGGTTTTCTTTGAATCCTCCTCAGAATCTCTGTCTCATGGACTTCTGTTTCAGAGGACTAAAGAAACTTAGGTTGCATTCATCTTCTCTGCTCTGCTGCCTCCCTGGCTTAGTGGGTTACAGAGCACGACAAGTCCAAATAGGCTTCTTTTTACAAAGAAAAAAGGTTGAGTTTCCATCCAATTAATTCCACGGGCTTCAACAGGCGATTGCAGCTTTTGAAATGCTGAGCCACATTGCCCTCGGCCTTAGCACAGCTGATCCTCTGGTAATTGGGAATTGCTGTCCAGAAACACTCCTGCTTTGGCTTTGGATCCCAGGGTTTTTAACCCCCTGGCTCTGTGCTGTCCTAGCTGGGTTTCGACACCTTCCATTAAATCAGGTTGCTCTGACCTGGCCTTGGACACTTCCAGGGATCCAGGGGCAGCCACAGCTTCTCTGGGCACCCTGTGCCAGGGCCTGCCCACCCTCCCAGGGAACAATTCCTTCCCAATATCCCTCCATCCCTGTGTGCCGTCACTCCAGGCCCTTGTAAATCCTCTCCATCTTTCTTGCAGCTCCTTCAGGCACTGGAAGGCCACAATGAGGTCACCCTGAAGTCCTGCTGTGGTCTGCCTCATTTCCAGCTTACACTTCAATGGGTTTAAAATTAACATGTAAAATTTAAACCTCAGTGCTGCTTTTAATTTTGCCACCACAGCTCTAGCCGAAGTTCAGTGTCTTGCAGTGTGAAATGCTTCATTATGTAGTTCAGCTCTCAATTACAAGAGTTCATTTTTAAACTGTAGCAACACTTGTTCCCTGCTGTCCCAATTCCTTTATATGTCGGTTTCATAAAAATTAATTTCACCTGCCTTAAGGCCCTGCAGAACCCTTCCAGGGATTTCACACCTCTAGTGGAAGGTGCCCCTGCCCATGGCATGAGCTGGAGCTGGGTGAGCTTTAAGGATCCTTCCAACCCAAACCATTCAGTGATCCTGTGATTTGCTGACAAAATAGAGTAAGGCGACTTTTGCAGGAGAGAAAAAATCCCACTATCCAGTTTTCTGGGAGAAAACAAGGATGTTTTCATGAACTTTGGCAAACTGGATGCTGTGGAAATTGAAGTGTTAAAAGGCAAAGACATGCTTCAAAAGTCGGGGTGAAATTGCTTTCTCGTGTTGCTCTGGATAATGTAAGGGGAAAAGAGTTACTGCCAGAGCTGGACATCCAGAAACTCAGGGAATTTATTCTGGATTTCCCCTCATCCATCCATCTGCACCAACACACACAACCAGATCCAAAGCCCCCCTGAGCCAGCAGAGTTTCTGTGCTAGGCTGGGTTATGTCAACACTTCTTTCTCCATATATCACTTGAAAACATTGCGTTATTTTTCTATACATGTGCATTGTCCCTTGGTGAAGCCCCAGGTGATGCATTTTATGTATCAAACCCCTCGTGGGTGGGAATTCCTTTACCCGTGGTGCTTTTATGGCGCGACAGCCAGAACTGGATAAAGGGTGTTTATGACAACTCTCCTCCGAGGCCAATGATGATCTTAAAGGTCTCCTCCAACCCCAACCATTCCACGATTCCATGAGAGTGGGCAAAGCAGGTGGATATTGCAAGATGCAACCGGTACTGCTCATTTTTGGATGTCTTTTGAGACACAAGGATGGATTTATTTACCAGGCCCCAGCACAGATTCAACGAGGGGCCCATTTTCCTGATACAACCCTTGAGATACGGATGCCGGTTTTGGGGCACGTACCTGAGGGGCGAGTTTGATCCCTTGGGGCTTTAGCGTGACGTGGTTCATAGGGGTGAGCTCCATCCCTGGCAGGAGGTCGTAGAGCTTTTCCTCTCCCCTCTTGTCTCCCTTGAGGTGGTATCCGCGCCCCAGGCCCGGGTACGCCAGGTAGCCGCGGCCTCCCAGGCCTCGGACGCCCGCAGCCCCTACAGGTACATTCATGTAAATTTCTAGGAACGTAAGAAGGCATTAAACTGAATCAAATCACAGGAAAAAGGACCCTGATTCTTGCTGAAATGGAAAAGTTAGCCCCACTTGCTCGGATTGGGGAGCAGGCGGGCAGGAGGCCCCACAGCCTGGCGGTGGGATAACACAGGGTCGACACTGACACCAGTTCTTGGAGAGGTTAGGGGTTTTGGGGACAAACTGCTTCTTTCTGCCAATTTTCCATCTTCTCTGGTCAGTTTTGATTTCAGGACAGCTTTTTACCCAGCTTTGTAGCTGGAAGGCAGAGAGGTGACAGCTGGCATCTTTTGTTAGCCACCAGTGTAACAAAAGTGAATTACACCGGTGTTATTGCACCAGTGTAATTTCACCTTCTTGAGGAATTCATGGCTTACACACTTTCATCCCTATATGAATCAAAAAATCCTTTTTGATTTTCCACCATTACACTTCCATTTTTTTCCTCAGGGAGCCCTACTTAGGAGTCTGGGGAGACCATGAGGCAAGAGAGGGGTGGGAGTTATCACATCCTTTCCTAATGCAACCTTCAGAGGAGCTGGTTCACCCGTGTGGGGAAAAACTTGAGGAACAAGGGATATTCCTGCTGCCCTGTCTCCTTCCTGGCGAAGGGAGAAAAATTGGCCACCATGATCCTTGCCAGGCCTACCAGGATGCCACACAGGGTCCCAGCCTGCTGTGGGACTTGGCTTGGGGACACAAGGCATCATCTTTGGAAGGAAGATCATATGACAGAGTTATTTCTTTGCTAGCCCCAAATTTATGTCTGCACTTAGCAAATGATGCCTGCATTGATGTTTAATTTGGGCGTACCTGAGTGTGGGGATTTGATTTGGCCCCAGGCACAGTCATCCAAGAGTTTCCAGAAATACTCTCTTTTATTCATAGATTGAATTAATTGAATTAATTATTATTAGAGTTGACAATCCCCCAAAACAGGCCTCCACCTCCCAGAGCACACAATGGCTTGCTTGATTTCAGTGCTGCTTTCCCTACCCTGCAGCAGGTCAATGTGACCTCCTTGTGAAACTCCATGGCTTTGGGTCAGAAAACACCAGGGCTGGTAAAATTTTCCCTGCAACCTTCAAAGCAAAGAGGAAACGTAGTGGTGGTGCTGGTGGCTGGTTGTGGGAGCTGGCTCTGAAGGGGGGAAAGGAAAAGTGTTTTATCCGGTCTTCCCCGCTGGGGCAAAACCAGGAGGATTCGTGGGTTATTTACACCGGACTGAGGGAAGTTCTTTCCAGGAAAATGGTTATTTTTTTCCAGCTGGAAGATTGCCTTTGGGAAAGACAGAGCCTAAACCCTGTGTTTTCCATCCCTTTCCGAGAGGGATCCAGGAGCTGGGGGCAAAGCCAATGTCACCGCCACGCGCCTGGGAGCAGCCGCCCGATCCCTGCAGGAGACGCTTTGGCCGAGCGCCGGCGTGAGGGGAATTACCTCGGATGGAGGGGGGCCGGAGGACGCTCCTGGTGCCGAGCCCCTTGGCGGCGGGGAAGTGCAGGTTGGGGATGGCCGCGTAGGCCTGGGGTGCGTAGAAGACCGGGGCGCCCAGGTAGGCGGCGGCGGGGTCGTAGAGGTGGCCCAGGGTGTAGGTGTAGTCCCCCTGCAGCACCGGGGCCCTGCCGCCCGTGCCGCGCGTGTACCTCACGTAGCTGTCCTTGTCCACCGGCTTGGCCAGCGTCACCTCGATCGGGGACCCGTCCAGCACCTTGGTGGAGGGGAGAGAGCACGGCCACAAGCACAGGGATAAGCGTCCAAAATGCTTGGTGGAAATCCCACCTGTGGAGGAGCTGCGCCCGTGTCCTAATGGGATGGGAAGATGGAGGAAAGCACCCCAAGAAATCTCCCTCACACGGGTGGAAGGCGGCACTGGCTGGGTGAAGGCTTAACCTGAGAGCGCCCAGCCCTGGCCCTAGTTGGGAGAGGCTCCCTCAGCAAAGCCTTCAAAAGGCCTCGCTTCCCTGCAAAGCAGCTCGTAAGCTGGTGAGATTCCATGTGCTCCCAAGGAGAGCAGCAGTGGCACTAAAAATAGGAGCGGGGTTAACACCTCTTTGGGAACAGCTCTGGCTTTACAGTGAATTACATGCAGTGTGAGAAGGGCTAAATTCAGCAGCCTCCTCACAAATCCGCATCTCGGTTTGGAGCAGATGTTTGGGCTGACCTCGTTTGTCCCAGTTTGCCATTCACATGCTGCCCTGCCAGTGTTTTTGTTGGCAGTCTGGAACAAGGATGTGAGTGTGAGCCAGCGGGGATAGCAACCCCTCCTTTCCTAGTTCTTCTTTCAGCTTTTTCTGCCTTTTTTTTTTGTCTGAGCAGTGAGCTAGAGCCGGGCAAACACTTAGCACAAACACAAGGAGCCAAAATGAATCGTTTGTGTACAACAGAGCTGCTGAAAAACAAATTCAAGAGCATAAAAGCAACCAGCAAAGAGAAAATCGGGATAACACCTCCGGGAGGGTATGTAGCTAATAAAGCAGGTGGCTTTGTATAATATACTGCACCCAAACCCCAGGAATTAACATTTACAGCAGCATTACCTTCCCATTCAAGGCTTTCATGGCCTCCACTGCATGTTCTCTTTTATTAAAGTGCACAAAGGCGTAGTCTCTAATTTTCTTTACTCTCTCCACTGCACCTGTGGAAAACATTGGAATATTAGTGGGAAATGGGGATTAGTCAGAAAACACAGATCTGAAAGAGCGGCTCTGTCAGGTTATGAGCCCCTGCAGAGCAAAGGCTGAGCAAGAGTAGAAGAAAAGGAGGTCAGTGTCCCCTTACCTCTTTGGATGTATATTCCACAGGAAAATCAATATATAGAGGTTGTAGCATTTCAAGGCAAACTAGAAGGTTTGGGGATCAGACACCAGTGAGTTTCCCACTAAACTGGAGATGTTTTCTCCTGTCCAAACCGTTCTGTTGGGCACCACTTTTGGTCTTGTGTCTCCTTTGTGTGACAGACCACGCCCCAGCTGTGGGAACACCCCCATGCGATCCCCATCTCCCCGCTTTCCTACATGCATTGAAGGCAGCTGCAGGGAAGCTGATGCTTCTGCCACACAGCGAGGAGGCTTTTCTCTTAAACACCGGCTCAGGATGCTCAGGAAGAGTGAACAGCCAGCCCTGCCCAGGACAGAGCGGCCCAGGGCACTGGGGTGGGCTGGCATGGATGGGGCAGCAGGTCTCTTCCTAAGAAATAGCCTCTCCCTAGGAAACAGCCTTTCCCGTGGCAGCGGGGCTTCCCTGGATGCCTCAATTCACCCGGAAATGGCCCCAGTCAGACTCTGCAGCTGAGGGCTGGCCCTGCTGGGAGCGGGCTTGGGCTGGAGAATCTTTTCTTCCAGCCTGAATCTTTCTTACACCCAATTTACCCAAAGTAATTCCAATGTAAATGGCTTCTTGTTCTTCTTTTCTAAGTCCATCCTCCACAGTTCTCCCTTTCCCTTGTCAGCTGCTCTGCTGCCAGGAACTTATACTCTGCACTGAGGAGTCTGTCTCCAAAATAACCCCACCAGTCCTGCTCCCCATGGCCACAGCCTTCAGCCATTTCTTTAATTCCTCATATTCTCTGCTCCTGTGGCTTGGGGAGCTCAACATCAGCCAGCCCAGCCTCCAGTAAAATCCCCAAAATACCCTTTGGAAACACGGCTAAGGGATGCTGAGCAGCCCTTCTGTTGGCTTCTTACCTCCTAAAGCTGAACAGGTGCACAGGGAAATGTCATGTTGCCACAAAAAGCACTTACTTAGAAAAATGCAGGAGAAAATTAATTTCTTTGGTGTTTGGGGGGACTCATTAGGAGCTGCAGAGGGTGAAATGAGCCTGTCCCAGCCTATAATCAGAGCAGGCTGCACGTCTTGGAACGACACAGGGATGGAAAAGCAGCACTTTGTGTCCTTCTGGGAGAGAGGGGGATTTTCCAAGCCTGAAGTTATGGGAGTCATATGCTGATGCTTTGTTTACAAGTGGAAGCTTTCATAAACCCGCTGTGCTTTGAGTATCCCCCTTCTGCCTCCTGGAGAGCATTCCAGGACACCAACCCTGAGCCAAAAATTCTGCTCTTCCCTGCTTCTGACTCTGCTGGGCACAGCAATGTGATACCCACCCGTGGGTCAGCTCCGGGGAGAGCCCACCCATGGGACATCAGAGAGGGAGCGTTGTCCCTCCAGCACCCTGGGAGAGCACAGTCTTCCTGCTGGGAGCTCTACCAGGCAGCAGGAATTTTGTTGGGATCCCCAGGGAGCAAGAGCAGGGCTTTTCAGTGAGACAGCTCCACAGAAGTCATCAGGCCGTGAATTTGGCACAGATTTAAGGGCTGAGCCTTGTACTAGACCCCAGTTTGAGGAGCCCAAGCAGTATTCCTGGTCCTGGCTGTGAAGCCCTCAGGGATGTGGCAATTGCTGTGGCATGGAGACCTCTGGATGATTTTTTATTGGATAATTTGTTGATGTCGAAATAGCTTCTTCATGCCCTGGATCCCAGGTAATTTCGGGTAAGTGGTGCTGAAATGTGACTCAGTGAGTGAGGCAGAGAGCCAAGGCAGGGCAATGAATCATTTCAGATCCTTGCTGCCTTTTTTTGATCTCACTGGAACTTTAACTGCATTTTCTCTCCCCAAAGCTGAAAGTTTTGCTGCTCTAATGCACCCATTCCTGATTTTAGCCACCAAAATAAAAGCTGTCCATTAAAAAAAAAATTTAAAAGAATTCCAACACAAACACCGAAAGGTTAAAGGGAAAATGAAAGATGATGCGGAACTTCTGTTGTTATATTGGAGAACTTCTCAGGAGCAAAGCAGATGACTGTTACCAAAGTGTCAAAAGGCCACAAATGTGTTTCTGGGGAGTGTGATCCTGTTCAAAGCTTGGAAGCAAAACTGGGTAAATAAAAGAAGGAAACGGTTCAGAGAGTGGGATAACATAAATTTAACTCAGGGGTAAAGTGGGGTTTGCAACAGCTCGATGGTGGCTAAAAGTATGAGCCAGAAATGCTGGAAGGACACAAGGAAACCTGGTGAGGACCTTTGCATTGCAGCCTAGTCCAGAAAAAGGCACGTACAGGGCAGGAATGAGAAGTTAGTGGAAGAAAAATGAAGCTCTGCAGTGTATTTTAAAAAATTAATAGGAGGAAGTTAACAGGAATGAGATGAAAGGAGAGATTTCACATTGCCAAGCATCAGTTCCTAATGCCTAATGGACTATGTGGCTGCAGAAACGGGTTATTTTTACTTTGTTGGTTTTGGGTGGAATTTCCTAAAGCTGGAGCAACTCAGAAGTAAAATCTCCTTTGAAAGCCAGCAGGATTCTTATTCCCAACTAATCTCCCTGCTTTTTTGAAAAATCTCACCCTAAGTGCATGTAGGATGCGCCACAAAGGAATATTGAATTAAATGTAAAGCACTAATTATTCACCAATTTACACGAGGACTGGGGGGGATGTATGGAAATGTGTTCAGAATTTAGACAGATCAGATAAAAAGGATTTGTGTTAAATCACTCTATTTTTATCACCATCCCCTGCCACAGAAAAATGCTGAAGTCACCCAGCTGCTTCACCAACTCTTTTTAAGAAAGGCTAAATGATTCCAAAGCATTTTGATGACACAGGGCATCGCCATGCAGCATTTTGGGTCTCTTCCAGTTGCCAGCCACCCTCCTTCATGGTGGCTATAGCTGGGAATTAAGCATCCCTTAATGGGATGGCATTTTGGGTGGGAGCCTTCAGCCTCGCGACACTTTTTGTGGCATTTCACACGAGCATTTCACAGCAGAAAACCAGCTATTTTTATCGTTTTGGCGTTTTAGGAAGGCAGAAATATTTCCATTTGCAGCACTTATCCAGGAGGCACGGCACCCATGGGTTCCTACCTGGTTTGATGTTGTTGAACTCCTTCTCTATGGTCTCCTCGGTGGTGGAGAGCATGAGGTTCCTCACGTAGAGGATTTTCACCGAGGACATGGTGTCCTCATCCACCTCCACCTCCGGCTCTGCCCAGTCCACGGCGATGGGGTGTCCCCACAGCTGGATCCTTCCTGTAAGGGAACAGCCACAGTCAGTGCTGGGGGGCTTTGCTTCCTCTCATCCTGCTCACTCTCCATTGCACAGCAGAACAGGCCAAATTCTACCAACAGGCCCAAAAAAGCACCTTCCTAGCCCAAAGCACTGCTGCTGCATCAGCTGCCTTCCAAAAGCAGATGGTCACACTTGGAATGTCCTCCTGCAAATACCTTGGGAGCCTCCAGAACTGAAAGAAGTCAAAATATGGAATAATTCACTTAAAGCCTGCATTCCCCAGAGTGCTCCCTAAAGGGAAATATTTTAATGCACTCATAAAAATCCCTTTTGGCCACCAAAGTTTCATTCCCTCAATACCAGAACAGGGATCCTGAAGTCCCAGCGGGATGAAATAAAGCAGCAGAAGCAAGGACGTCTCTGTGTGTGCTTCAATTCGTTTGGGTGAAGCTGCAGCAGGAGAAAGGAGGGGCACAAAAAGTCCCGGGGCATAAACCAGGGTGTGGGTGTGGAGGATAAACCCAGGGGCTCCGTGTGCACCGGACTGAGCTGCTGAGGGGCATGGAAAGGAAAAGAGCAAATAAATCTCATTGCTGAATGCTGATGATGGAGTTGGGTTGGTGCTCCCACTCCTCAAGGCTCAGCTCCAGATTCAAAGGCACCTGACGGGAGACTTTCACTGAACTCAAGGGAAATCTTCATAGGCCCATATTTCTTCATGGCTGCACGTGTGTGTATTACCAAGGTTGCCATTTCAGGTTTGTCACGAAGTTAAATTTTGGTTAAGTCGGATTTATGGTTCTGTTGCGCTGATCAAAAATTCTATTGAATCGCTTTAGAGGTGTTAAATTAGTCAATTTATTAAGAGCTGCTAGTGTTGAGTTGATTAGATATTGTCTGAATAATAAGCCATGATTAGATATTGTTATGAATAATAAACTATTTAGACCTCAACTGCTGAGCCAGTCTGAGACTGAGTTTGGCAAGGGGGTTTATTCTGTTGGAACTCAACCCTTTGAATCCCTTACCTTTTCCCTCCTCACCCTTTTGCCTCCCTGGTCTCCACATGAATCATTCTAGATTGCTTTAATCGGATTTTTCGTCTGTTTTATCTGTATAGTAAGTGTTAGAGTGACCCTTGCCATCAAACCCTGCTGTGCCCTCACAAACTTACATTGAACCTGCCTTTGCCCAGACCTCGCTGGTGATTCTTTAAGTGACCTAAATCACTCATTTGCAGCTGAGAGGACAAAGAAAATCCTGCAAAAGACTCTTTGCCAGCTCTAAAAAGGCATCTCTGCTCGGACAGCCCATTTAAGAAGGGGTGGGAGCTCCAAAATGAGAGGGCGAGGATAGAATCTGGAGGCTTGTTGGAAGTGTAAATGATCAAACTAAACGGAAGGGTGCTGCTCCCTCGGAATCCCTTGTGAGTGAGCTGGGGTTTGTGGAGTGAGGCTGAGCTGCTGTCGAGCTCTCAGCACTGCCCAGATCGGAGCTGCCAGTGACAGAGATAAAGGCAGGGCTGCTCATGGGTCTGTGCCCCTTTCTCAGTCACTGTTTTCAGTTCAAGCGTGCAAATAATGAACTTGTTGACTTGCAGCAAGGAGCTAAGCTCGGTGCCTCTTGCTGAGACCCAGTCTATCCCCACCCTCTTGTTTAGCCAGGAGAGAGGACAAAATTGAATTTTTTATAAAAACTCTCCATTTTTGAGCACTTCCTCTACAGAGCTCCCTCGAAGAGCAGCGAGGTTCAGTTTAAAGGAAGCATGTTGATAATGATACTCAATCTCACATCAGCTGGAGACACATTCAGCTCTGGCTTGGAACTTTTTTCCAGTTCCTGCCGTATGCTTGAGACATCAGAAGACCCTGGCTCCTGCTCATGCCTTTTGAATTCCCTAAATTGTTTACTGAGGTGTCCCTAAACTGGAAATCCCTCGTGCATTGCACATGTCTGCTCAGGGCTCTGAGTTCCTTCCATCTGCCTTGCTGTCTTTGCTCAGGATTTTAAGTGCTCTGCCTGCTCCCGCCTTCCTTTTCCTCATAAAATCCATGGAAAAGTCACACTGAAGCACAGAACGTGCTCCCACCATCAGGGAGATGCTTAAACTGAAGCAGAAAATGCAAAAATAAAAGGAAAAATTGTCAGTGTGAGATATCTCCCAATACCAAACGAATTCACTGCTCAAAATCATGTTTCTTTTTTTTTCACCACAAGAAAAAAAAAGGAGTTTAAACTGTGCAGGATATTTCATGGGCTGCTGCATAAAACAGGGGAAAGAAGGTTGGTGGTTATGAACAAACCTCAAACCCCGAGTTTTGTTGGATGCTTTCACCAGCAAGTGAGCTGTGTTCAACAAGGCAGTGCAGGAGAATAAGAAAGCAAGAGAAACTTGGTGAAATCCCTGCAACTGCACTTCAAGTTAAGTGACTTCTTCACCTAATACCTGCTAAACCTCTCTCTCCCTCACAACACTCCTCGGCTGTCCCCCAGTGCTGAATTTCAGAGATTTACTCTAAAGCCATTTCACATTCCAAGTTTTTTTGCCAAAATATCAATTTTCAGTCCGTTCTCCAGCCTGAATCGGCTCTTGGATGCCTTCCTGAGTGATTCTCCCCGAGAGGCCATAATTGAGGCTGTACTTTGTGTTTAACCCAAGACGAGCACAGCACCAAGCACACCCCACAGCAGAGCTGAATGGACACACGCAGCTCAATCCATCTGGCTGGATTTTCAATAAACCCAAGCTCCTGAACAACGAGCACGGACCATCGGCGCGGTGCTGCAGCAGGAGCTGCAGCAAATCCCACACCCTGCACCGTGTGGTGTGCTGGGGAACCTCCTGGCTCTGGGTGTCTCTAGCAGAAAACTGCTCTCTGAGGGCAGAAAATGCAGCCACCTTCACTCCCATGGATTCCCGGCTCCCCTGGAGACATTGTCACCACAGCACATGGTGACCCCTGAGCTGAAGCCACCCCTCCCCACCCCTGCTGACCTGGGAGCAGCTTCCTCCTGGCCATGGCTGCTGCCCGGTGGCTCTCGTACTCCACGAAAGCAAAGCCCCTGTTTTTGGTTTTGTCAGCTGCGCTGGGGTAGACGATGACGTCCACGACGCCGTCCGTGACCTTCTTCATCTCCGCCAGGATTTCCTCCCTCTTCTTGGTCTTGGGGATGCCCCCCACGAACAGACGGCAGTTGTCCACGCTGGCACACACCCCCAGGAGCCTCCCGTTCCTGAAACAATGGAGCTGCTTTGTCAGGAGTCAAGAGAGGGGAAGGTTAAAACAAAGCCCCTCTTCTGTCCCAAAACATAAGGCCAAACACAAGGCTTCGTTGTCAGGTGTTCTTTGGGATACTCCAGTGGCCTTGCTTGGCACAAAAGCTGCCGCTCTGCTAAATCTGACATCAAAGTCAGGCAGCACAGCTGAAATGAAGGATTTGAGGGAGAAATCAAAGCCAAATTTTGCTTCTCCTTCCTGGGATTTTCCCTTTTGCTGCCACCAGGCAACTGCACCCCCCAGCCCAGGTCCCTGTGTTGTCACCAGTATAAGCCAGGACTTGCGTTCACCAGTGGCTTGTGGCTTTCCACTCACCTCCTGAGGTTCTGGGGAAAGAAAATCCCTTGTCATGGAGAGGCACCATATGGGGACTCACTGATGCCAGCTGTTGTGAAGACCCCAAAGTAAAAACTTCCTTTGTTCACCTCTTTGAGGTCAAAGTCTCTCTTACAGGTCTGGAGAATTGCAAAACTTCTTCAGAGGAGTCTTTGGAACCAGGGAAAGAAGTGGAGGAGGTGGAGGTGGATGAAGCCTGGTCCCTAAGACCTTCCAACCTCTGCTACAAATGACATCTCCAAGCCCTCCGTGTGCCTTGCGATCCGCTCAAAGCAGTTCACCACCCATCTATTTTTCTCAAAAGCAGAAATGAAAGCTGTGCAACTGCCAGATTGGTTTATCCCAAAAGGTTTTTAAGCAAAGGCATCAACTCATCCCACTTTGAACCGGCAAAAAACATTTAGTGTGGTTGAAATCCAACCAACATGTACTGATGGGCCCATCTGCTGTGGATTTCTGGGTGTTTTGTTCCCAGTTTTTAGTCACAAACATGAGGGCTTTTTCTGTTCCTTTCTATTAGGAAATGGCACTGTTTTGCCAATTGGTTTCCATCCTATTTCACCATTTTGTGCAGAACATATCTCCCAGAACAAATCTGCAGAATCTGTCACAAGGGAGACTGTGAATAGAATAAATCAACAACAAACAACCTGAGGGGAACAAAATAAACGACACTGGTTAGGGGAAAGTTAATTTGATCCAAAGCAGAATATTTTTTTCCAACGTTTTGATAGATTTTTTTTGTTGTTTTTTTGTGAGGGAGAAATTTCCTGTGAAAGATGTTGACTTTAATGAGCAGTGCCTGCACATGTAGACAGGAGGAGATTTCCCCTCAAAACTCAGGGATCTAAATAACCTTGCTCTGGGCTGCCAGGAAAAATATCCCTCACACGCCAAAACAGAGAGATTTAAAGTTGCTGTGAGGGCGTTTGCCATGCTTACCTGATTTCATAATTGTTGAGTGTCTTTATTGCGTTCTTGGCCTCCTGTTTATTGGAGAAGGTCACAAAGGCGTAGCCCCTGTTGTTGCCATTGAAGTCCATCATCATCCTCATCTCATAGATTTTGCCAATCTGCCAGGTGAGAGGGGTTTGTCAGCAAGGTGGGAGCGGTTAAAGAGGACTGGGATCCTAAAGCCCGCCCAGTTCCAGTTCCATGAGCAGGGATGCCTTCCACTGACCAGATTGCTCCAAGCTCTGCCCAGCCTGCCTTGGGATCAGCTCAGGTCACTGAAATGCAGCTCCAACCATTGCTATCTGACCAGCTGCCATCAAGCCTCACCTTTTCACAGAGAGGGATAAGCTCATCCTCAAAGAGGTCTCGGGGCAGTTTCCCGATGAAGATCTCACAGCCCCTCTCCGGTGGAGGGCCGTCCCAGCCCGGTGGTGGTCCCCCGTATTTCCTCTGCCCATTCTCCTGCCGTGGAGAGAACGAAAAGGGAGGTTCAGCTGTCAGCTTTTAAACATGGATCAAACCAACCCCTTCTCTGGGAATGACCCTTGAGGCAGACACCCTCCTTCCCTTCAGCTCCTCAAGAATTCGATGGGATAACGTAGTGTCCCGCTGCCAAGGCTGGGATACTTCCCAAGTCCAAGTGCAGACAGGCAGGTAAGTCCCAGGAAAATGGAAATCCTCCTGGCTCTGGGAGGGGAATCTCCATGGGCTGTGTGTTAGCTGTGGGCCGAGTAATGGAACGCTTGCAAAATTTATCATTTGTCTTGATTTTCATCCAATCCAAGGATGACACCTGCCCACCCAGGAGTTCCTTCTGGCACAGAGCAAACCTTGGCCCCAAATAATGTCCAAAGATGTGAAGACCAGTCAGTATTTCCTTTTTGGTATGTCTTTGCTAGATGAGTGTGTTTCTGTCCTCCTATTTTTAATCATATTTCCTGTATTTCTTGGTTTCCTTCCTTCCTTNCAATCCAAGGATGACACCTGCCCACCCAGGAGTTCCTTCTGGCACAGAGCAAACCTTGGCCCCAAATAATGTCCAAAGATGTGAAGACCAGTCAGTATTTCCTTTTTGGTATGTCTTTGCTAGATGAGTGTGTTTCTGTCCTCCTATTTTTAATCATATTTCCTGTATTTCTTGGCTTCCTTCCTTCCTTCCTTCCTTCCTTCCTTCCTTCCTTCCTTCCTTCCTTCCTTCCACAGATTCCCTGCTCCCAGAGGAGCTGGAGCCCCAGTAATTTTCCCATTTTCAGCTCCCTGACCATTTCTTTACTCACTTCCCACTCTGTGATTATTCCAGGCAAGCGAATGCCTTGTACAGCTGATTTAAGAGGAACATAAACAGGGATCCTTACAGGAAAATAGGAATACACCACAAACCCTTTTGGTTTTCTTGAGCCTAGAACGGGGTCCTGAATTATCCATGCTCATTCCTGGTTTTCCAATGTTTTCAGCAGTGATGGAGTCCTGGGCACACTTGAATTTATGTCTGACCTGGTATGTGAGGGGGCACAGCAAGGAATAAAGCCTTCCCTCAAGCTGCAGCGGCTTTGTTTGTGGCTGGAAGGCAGCACCTCAACAAACCCTTCTTGGCAAGGTGCCTGGAGGGCAAGGGGGCATCAGCCACTTCCTAAAGATGGATGAGCCACGTGTGCGCTGAGGAAGAAGGTGTTTGGCTGCACCCACAGACAGGTTGGAAGAAAAATCCCTGAGGCACAGGAAAATTAGGAGAGGGAGGGGAAAGAGAAAAAGATAAAATAGCAAGGTTGGAATGGAGAAGGGAAGAAGAAGAGAGAGACGTGAAAGAAGAGAAAGAGAAGAAAAAGATGTTGAAGTGCGTGGGGGATTGGGGGTTGAAATCTGCGGTTCAGGAGTGAGCTATAGCCAGATGTGATGGTAGGAAAAATGGAACACCAGGATAATTCCAAGGCCAGCTTGGACAGGGCTTGGATTAACCCGGGTCAGTGGAAGGCATCCCTGCCCATGGCACGGGGCTGGAATGAGCTGGGCTTTAAGGAACCTCCCAACCCCCATGATTCTAAGAAAGCCACGGTAGATCTAACACACAGAGAAGTCCCCTATCCTATGGGTCAGGTACAGCAGAAAGGCTCCTCGAGGGCACATAACGCAGCTGCTGGTCTGCTCCTGGAATGTGCTTTTTCCCAGGAATCTCAGGTTTTGCTTGGGGCTGTTGTGCCCTCTAGTGCTATGCAAAGCGAGGCAAAGTTCATGGCCTGCACCTGCCTAAAATCCAGAGTTCCCAGTTCCTTTTCCCAGGATGCAAGGCCGGTCATGGCAGTGCCCAGTACTCTCCAAGGCTGAGCTCGTTTCGCTCGTGTTAGCCAAGAAAGGCTTCCTCAGGTGGGTTTGAAGGTCATGCCCAGGCTCCACCTGCCCTAACCACGGCAGGTTTGGATCTTGGAGACCTCGGAGCCTCAACTGGGAACAAAGCTTGGGGCACGTGAGGCACCTGCCTCCCATGTACCTGTGCAAGGCTCTGCACAAGAGGTGGCGTGATGGACTTCCCACCTCATCCCTCCTCTGAAACTTCGCTCAGTGGGTTTTCTCCGGCTTTGAGACACCAATCCTGACCTTTTCCAACATTTAGCAGTGCTCAGGGTTGTTCTTCCCCCACCTTTATCATAATTTCCCATCGAGCCACAAATTCCTCGAGGAATGAGATTCTGATTCGTGAAGGACAAAGCAGTGATGGTCAGCACGGACGTGAGGGACAAACAGAGGGAAAAGGAACGAGCCAGGAGTGATTCAGGAGCATGGATTCGCTGCTCACACCCCCGGTGAAGCTTCAGGATGAAGCTGGACACTGCACAAAAGGATGGGACCGTGAATTCCTACCTGGATCAAATTATATCCTGTTCGCTGAATTAACGCACGCAGGGCGGCTTCTTTCTGTGTGCCGGTCAATCCGTCCCCGGATTTGTGATTTGATTCCATTGGGAGTGATTATCAGCAAAAAATCAGGTTAATTAGGGGTGCTCACTGCAATCAAATTTAAGATAAATTAAATCAATTAATATGGCTGGGAGGAGAAAGTCCACCCTCCTGAGAAAGTTTACAGGGTCGCTCTTCCTAAATCAGTTATTTTGGAGATAAAACCAAAACAGAACAGCAGAGATCACGGAAAAAACAGAAATATCCCCCTTGCTGAATGGAAATAAATAGCATTTAAACCCACAGTCAGATCTTGGGGAGGTGCAGAGGGAATTTGTAGCCTTTTGGTGGGGTCTCAGGAGGAAAAAATATGTAATTATTATTATGCCTAATTCTGCACTGAGTACACAACAAGGGCCTCGTGTGATGCTGACACTGGAACCTTGCACCAGCTATGTCCAGCACTCTGTGAGAAAGAGGACCCAGCTCCAAATTTGGCCTATTTTTATTTTTGGAAATAAAGAATATGGGAGAGCTTCAGATCTTAGCTCAGCTCCGGGCTGGAACAACCTTGGGTTCAGACATTTTGAATCAGAGCTGCAGTTTTAGGTCATGGTTGATTCAAGATTGTTTGGTTTGGTTTGGGCTGAAAACATCATAAAACTGCAATCTGAATCTGACTTGGGCTACACACTGCGAAGGGGACGTTCATAAGATGGACTCACTACTGGTCATTCCCTGTTTTTCCTGAATGCTGAGCTCTGAGCTTGTCCAAAATCCATTTGTGTGCTCCAGGCAGACAAACAGGGTCTGTAGGGGCAAGGCTGAGTTTGAAGCCTCAGGCTGATGCTGAACAGCAGCCAGAGCAAACCCAGTTCCCGCCTCAGCTCCTTGCAGCCAGAGCTGGGGGCCAGTGGGACCAAGGACTTCATGCAGGAAAAGGCTAAATTGTGCCATCCAACATGGTTGTTATTGCCTAAAATTTCATTTTATTGTAGAAAGGTGGAGGTAGGNTGGGGGTGGGGGGGATGGGGCAACCCGGGAGCACACAGGGATGGGATGCTGGGCAGAAGGGAAATCCAGAGCAGCAGGAAGGTGGAAGGAAGGTGGATTGCTGTGCCTGCACCCTGAGCTCCTGCCGGATTTGGGGGAGGAGATCCTAAACCATCCCCCTGCACAGACCCTAAACCATCCCTCGGTGCCATAAGGTGAGCACTGCACGTAAAGAAATGCAGGCAAAGAAGTGCAATCTGCCTGGTTACAGCTGATTTTCTGAGCGAGTCATGATTCTGTGGAAACAGGAGGAAAAGCCTTTTCCAGTACCCAGCTTTGAACACCAACCCCTTTCGGCAGCACATGCTGCTTTTGAGGTTCGCTGAGGGACGAGCCAAGGCTTGGGGCAGCCCACTTTGCCTTTGGACATTACCTGCCCTGTGCTCCTCTGCCCTTGTGCTCTGGAAGACTGAAACAGCTGCTTTCAATTAACAACGGGTTATTCCCAGCACCAAAAACGGGGAACGAGCCCAGCTGTTGGGGAAGGGGGGGGGTGTCTCAGCCTCGTGTCACTCGGGCTCTGCCACACCGACATCCAGAGACTGACTCAAATACTCGGGAATAGAGGCACCTCTGCAATGCCAGATTTTGGGACTATGTAATGCAGAGGTTGGTGAGGCTCTTCTGATTTGATTTTATTTTTTTCCCATGCTTCCAGCTTCTCCAGTGTTTTAATCACTACCAACGTGCAGGGTCTGGGATATGGATTATCCAATGCCACAGCTCCCTCCCGTCTCTAATTCCCAAACGAGTGTTTTCTGCGGCAGCTGGAGCCCCGTTATTGGTTTGTTTCGCCCTTCTGAGGGCAGCAACAAAAGGTTGCCGATGTTTGTGGTGTCTGTGCCTGCTGCCTCCTCCGGAGCTGGCCTTCAGCAGGCACGGGGCACGATTAGCACGCTGCTGTGCACAAACCACTTGGAGCCTTTCCCAGGCTGCTTCGGAAGGAGAAAGTGAGCGTTCAAAAAAACCCCAGTTAAAATCCAGATGGGTTTTGCACCCTCCCCTGCCCGGGCAGAGACACCCTATATCCACCCCAGAGAGGAAAGCTCTGTTGCACTGCAGGTGTGGCCCCTTATATTCTACTTTTGGAGCATCTTGGTTTCAGCGGGGAATTGAGGGATCAAATCGCAGCTCCCGGAGGGTGGGTGGGTCACCCTCAGAGCTGGACTTGAGCACTGCCTGCTCGGCTGCTGCTCGGGATGCATTTGCACGTGGATCCTTTAAGGCCACGCATCCTCTCCTGCAGGGAGGAGGGATTTCCAGGAAGGTCTCCCTCCCTCCCTCTCTCCCGGGGATGCTTTCACGCTGAGCAGTGAGCACAAGCCTCGGGGCTGGCGGAAGGATGGGAACACAGCATCTCCCTGGCTGGTGCCTTTCCAGCAGGAGCAATATCCCTCTCTGCCTTATTAGATAAGACAGCCCAGCTCTTCTGGGCTCTTCTCGTAAGGCATCCTGCAGAGATTGAAGGCTCTAGAGCAGCATGTCCAGACACTGGTGCACTCCAGGATGTGCCGAAGCAATCCGCTTGGAATTAGGGAGCAGGAGCATTCCAGCTAGCGATGAAGGACTGAACACAGCCTGCTGCAAAGCCAGGGCTCGGGGGGAGGCGGGGGGTTGTTAACCAGGATCTGGCTTTAATCCGTGCCTGGTGCTTCCACAAATCCCCGCCTTTGGAGAGAGCCCAGCCCGACCCAAGGAGACAGCCCTTCCCCCGGAAGAGCTGCAGGATGCCCATCCTCAGGGGTGCCCCGACTCACCTGGAGCTGTGGGGCTGGTCCTGCTGGAAGTGGGCTCCAGCTGGACACCCCCACCCCAGGGTAGCTCCAGCCCCCGCAAGCCCCCACTCCTGACTCCAAAGGAGGCCAGGACCGGACACGCTCAGGGCTGGACACACGCGTGGGCAGCCCTAGGCACCGCCCACGTTTGGTAGCCCCACCCTGAGCAGTTAATTCACACCTACTAATTACCAGCCCAGCGTCATTCACAGCTCATTCATAGGCTAAAGAGCTTTCCCCCAGCAGTGGGGTTTCTCCGGGATGGAGACAGCGAACACCTCTCTTTTTAAAGAGGCGTAAATCCCAACACGACAAATCCCAAGCCCAGGAAAACAGGCTTTCCACCATGCAGTTTTCCAATCACTTCTTCTCTCCCTCCTGCCTCCCTTGGCCCAACGACATCTAAACACTTTTTTGGGCACTTTTCCACCTCTGCCACCCAAGGGTCCAGATCATGGAACCACGGAATCATTTAAGCTGGAAAAGCCCTCTCAGACCATCGAGTCCAATGATTTAACCCAGCACCGCCGGGCCCACCACGAAACCACATCCTGGTGCCCATCAGTGCATGCAGACTATTTCCGGGATCCAAATCACGGGGGGATGTTTTATTTCTGAAACCGGTGGCATTCCAGCCCTTTCCCCTTATTCCAGGCACCAGCCCCAGTCCTTGCAGCAGTGCCAGTGTGCTGGGAGATTTTTTTCACCTTAAAGGAGGAGAACTCCTGTCACCCAGAGGAAACACGATTACTTTCTCTCCTTCTTTGTTCCCCGAGCCGGGAATCAATTAGCAAATCCACCCTTACAGGGGGAAAACCCCCCTTCCGTGGCTGCTGATGGAAAATGTGAATGACTGCAGCAAATTCGGGCTGTGTTTTCAGCACTGCTTTAAGAAAAGGATCAACCCAGCCACACTTCACAGACATGATAGTTCTGGAATTCAACCAGTTTCAGGGATTTGCCCTTAAAATGGATTATCATTAACAAGGGCCACCATGTGAAAAAGAAAAGGAAAAAAAAAAAGGAGGGGGGAAGTTGCATTTTGTTCAGAAGTTTAAATTGAAATTAACACCTTTGGAAATGCAAATTATCCATATTCCCTATTACAGCCCCATTTTTGATGAAATTTTGACAATACCATCAAGTTATCATGGTCACAGCATCCAGAAAAGGAAAGTTCTGCTTTTACTTGAAATCAGAATATCCCTGGGGCTGGTTTTCCTCTCTCCACTCTCACTTATTTTAGGTTTCTGCTAAAATTCGGAAGTGTCAAGGCAAGAAAAGGTCCTTTTATGCCTTGCAAGCCCACATCAACAAGAAACAAACCTATTATGGCACCACTTCACCTCTCCATGACTACTTCTGCGTGGCTTCCTCACACCTACTACAGCACATCCTCTGACTTTGCCCCATCCATCCGGGAGCAAGATGAATTCAGAAGCTTTTACCCCCAAAAATGTGGAAAACTTTTCTTCGCTTCGGGGTTATTTGGAAAAGGAAGAGTCTCTTTCCTCAGCCAAGGGATGTCTCCCATGGCAGGATTTTTGCTGAGGGGAGCACAGGTGGTGTTTGAGGGCAGAGCCTGCCCCTCTGCAGCCTTTTCGGGGAAAGCTGGTTCCATGAAGGAGATAACGAAGCCACACTTATCCCATGGGATCAATACACACCTGACTGTGCTGAGCCACTCGGACACATCTAATTAAGGCTGTTTTGTGCCAGTGCCCCCCTCAGATCAACTGCTCCTCCTGAAGAATAACCACCTCTGGAAAGACTGGATAATGATATTCACTCTTTCCCCTAATAACCCGAACTGGTCACTAGAGAAACGATTTTCCTCTAGCTTATCAATGTTTTGGGGATTTTTTACCCTCCCTCCATGCTCCAAGCAATACATATTCTTTTCTATACACCCGTGAACACCAAGCATTCTTCATTCTCTCCCCCAAAACTGGCAGCCTTGTGAGCTGCCCCAGCTCCTTGCTGGGGTGACGCACTGAGGGACGGAGTCCGATTGAGCAACGCAGCACAAGGCTTTCGTCCCTTGGCTCTCCAGGGTGGGGAGTTGTTCTGCAGCTCAGGTGGCTCCACACAAAGTGGGAACACACAGGCATTTGCAGGAAAGCAGGAGGGATTCGGAGCAGTGTGAAAGCGCTGCAGCACACGAGCCCGCAGCAAACATTTCGTGCCTAATCCAGCACGTCTTTTGCTCAGCTCCCTCAGCTTGGGAATCAGCTTCTCCTTTTGGAATCCCTTTCCTCTTGGGCACAGCTTTTGCAGCTCTGTCACCAAATGCACACAAAATGTCCCCAAAAAGCCCCTCTGTGATGCTGAGCCCAGCCTCCTTCCCTCCTTCTTAATTTGCATCCCCATGCGCTGGACACTTTGAAATCATCCTTCCTCCCTTGCCTGCTCCCACCCAAAACTCCTGTTCCACCGAGGGAAGGAGCCTGGGAGGAGCATTCTGTGCTGGGCAGAAACTATGCCTGCTAGCTGGAAGGGATTAGGGAAAACAGAGGGGTTTTTAGGAGCAGCGATTGCCTTTGCTAGGGAGACTGGTCTCTGGCAAAGAGGAGGGATCCCGAGTCGGCTGGAAAGATCTCTAATGATTAAGCCCCAGAAAGTTGCGCTTTAACAAATCCAGAGCGAGTTATGGCAGGGAAAATCCCTCCTTCCCCTCTGCCTTGTCTGGCCTGGCTTTTCAGGCGAGGAGGAAAAGCAGAAAACCCCCTCTTTCCATGGCTTTGCCAGGCAGAAACAGCACCGAGGCCCCCGAGGAGCCCTTCTGTGCCCACCCCGCTCATCCCAAACCCAGAGCCAGGGCTGTGGGTCTGTGGGGCCAGCCAGGGGATCCCGGTCCCTCAGTCCAGCCCTGCTGGTGTGGGGCAGCTCCGGGGTGTGAGTCTGATGCCGGGGCACTGTTGGGGCGGGAGCTCCCGATGGAGCTGCTCCTTCCCAAGCCCACCAGCAGCCCTGTCTCACACTGCCAGTCCCGCTCCCCCAAACCCCAGAGCCATGAGCAGCCGCCTACCTGAGCAATTTTGGAGATCACTCCCGGGAAAGAGGTCTCCTTGATTGTGGGGAGTTTGCGACGTGTCACTGCGGTTATTCCCTAATCATCATATCAAACTCCAAAGGTTCAGCAGCCCCGGCTGCTTTACAGTCCCGTGGGTTAAACGTTAACCCGCCCTATCTGCCGGCTCCCCGCAGGCCTTTGACCAGATAGCTGCCTCAGACAGCACCCACCGGGCCCAGCTTTCCCAAAATAAACTCAGGGCACCACAGGCAGCTCCCGGTGTAAGGGCTGAGACCGTTCTGACACCCATTTGCTCTATGCCAGGGCCTTTCCCACCTGATCCATCCCCTGGTGCTGCAGCTCTCCCCAGCAGACATGCTGGGAGAAGGGACACAGCCTTGTGCCACTCCTGGGCTCTACAGGGGGGTTGGGTTTGCTGGAGGGTGATGGCAGGAGTGAGAAACCCCTCTTGGTGGAGAAATTCCTTCTGGTCAAGTTCCTCTCGGTGGCCCAAGCAAAGCTGTGGGTTTGCAGGAATTGCTCCAAAAACCTCATCCAAGCAAAGACTGGCAGTGAGGAAAGGCAGTGCAGGTTTTGGGGAGGGTTTGTTGCACCCAGGAAAGGCTGTGAATAAATCCAGCAGCCACGAATCTCCGCAAGGGGCGGCTTCCAGGTGGGGCAACCTCTGAGCACCCCGGGTCTGCGTTCCTTGTGCCACACTTGGTGATGCAACAGCTGAATTGAATGTTTGGCTCTTCCCAAAATCCTTCTGGACCCTCACAAGAATGAAATGGGCACCACAGGACTATAGCAGAGTGGTTTCATGGCGTGACAGAACCGTTAAGTTTGGAAAAGGCCTTTATGGTCATCAGGTCAAACCAGCACCACCACCGTGCTCGCCACTAAACCATTTTTCTTGTTTGATGTGCAAGTTTAGGATCTCAGCATCGGGATCCATCCCTGGAACTGCATCCTGCTGGGGCTGTGTCTGACCTCAGAGCTGGACCACAACCAGGCTGGGGCACGCTTTGCCAGCCCAGAGCTGACCCCCGCCACACTGATGCAGTCCTGGGCTTCGTTTGCAGCCCTGGTAAATGAAGCATTCATAATTAGGTGTTGCTGACGCTTCAGCTTTGGAAAAGTGCCATCCCTGTGTTTGCTCAGCTTTAAAAGCGTGAAGTATCCCTGAGGGGGGAGGTAGCAGGGCCTGGATCCCTCATGGGCAGCAGCATCCCGCCCCTTGCTCCCTGCATCCGCTGTCTCACCAGGGGCTGCTCCCATTGCCCGGCCTGAACATGGGATTGCTCCCAAGGACATGGCTGCCCTCTGGAATCCACCTTCCTGCAGAATTCGAGGGTTCAAATGCAGGTTTGGGAGCATATTCAAAGGAGATAACCCCCCCCAAACAAGCCCTTCCCAAGCAGTTATGAGCACCTCTCACTGAGCACAGGTTGGGATCTGCTGCTTCTCCTGATCTCCGGGCAAAGCTTGGGAGTGACGGGAGATGTAACAGTGGATTTCTTCCCCATCAAAGGGATTTTTCCATCTTTAGCACGCCATCCCTTCCTGTCCTAAGGGATTGGTGGGATCTTATAGCTGGTGACGCTGGATTTCAGGCTGAAGGCCCCAGCGTGCCGCTGAGCACTTCAGACTGCACAGGAGAATGAACCGAAATCATTCAGTGACCAATTAAATGCCTCTGCCCCAGAATTGTGACAGTGGGAGGAGCAAACCAGGTCTATAAAATCAAGTGTCACACACCTTCATGGGCCCAGCACTAAAAAGAGCAATGGAAAAGTCTCTGTGGGGGCAATGTGAGGTGTGACCCGAGTGCAGGTAACAGGAAGGACTCTGATGATCTCTGAGCAAGGGGAGGATGAAATGCAGGTGGCCATGGCATGGGAATAGGGCAGTTTGGGATGGAAAGCCCCGTTTTGGGGTAGAAACCAGTTGTGGATTGACCCACAGGTGTGAGGGAAGCATGACAACACACGTGGACATGGAAAGCCATCCTGACGCCAGAGGGGCTGGAATTTCAGCGTAATTTTTTACGTTGTGCAGGAAGGGCAGCTGTGATGCTTTTCTTCCCTGTCTTCCTCTCTCTGCCATGGATTTTGCTCAGAAGAGGCAAAGTGATCAAGAAAGGAGATGTGATTTGTGCTCATGTTTCCTTGAAAGCCTCTCGAGGAGGGCTGTTTTGTGCCAGTGCGAGCAGTAGGACATAATTGTTTCCTTCTCCACAATCACGGCAGGAGTGGGCTGCCTCCTCCAGGGTTCACCTCAGCCTGCCAGGTGGGATCAGGGAAAAGCACTTCCAGCTCAGGAAAAACGACAGTCAAGTGGATGTCACCCCTTTGTGTTATTTATTTACTGTCACAAACCCGCCAGGGGGGTCCTGATCCTCTGCCTTTCCCTGGAAGTGCTGCACAAAGTTTCCCAGGAGGTCCAGCAAGGGGTTTATGGAAATCTCTGGCTGTGCCAGGCCCTGCTGGGGATCAGCAGCTGTCCTTTAACATAGCAATAAAGCCAATAAAAATATCCTTGGTGTCAGGAGGAGCGGGATCAGAGCCTAGCCTTGGAAAAACATGGAAATGGTGATGTTGAGAGCATCGGCTGAGTGCTGTGTTCGAGACACCCTGGCCAGACAGACCCTGCTGTGGTCCAGCTGTGGGGATGCTCTGGGTGGTGACATTCCCCCTGCAGGGTCTGCTGGAAACTGGGGAAGAAATGGGATGTTGCTGAAAAACTTTGAATTTTCCCAAGTCAAGGACAGATTTCGAGGGACATGTATCAGCTTCTGGGGAGGGTGCTGTGTGTGTACAAGGATTGTTAAACACCATTGCAGCTCATTACAGCTCTCTATACGTCAGTGTTCTCCCTTTCCCCCGAATAAATCTGCACGCTGCAGTGCCACGGTGCTCTGTAATTAAGAACAATCCAATTGAAGTCTTAATGCTTTCAAAAAACAATTCTGTGCTTCAGCAGCCTGACTCACACCCTGCCGGAGAGCTGCTGCTGCTAGGCCGAAAAGGAATTTATAGTGGAGCAAACAGGCTGTGTGTATATTTGTATTTATAGATATGAAAACCACTTGGTCCTAATTCCAAAACTGATATTAGGTGAAAAAAAAAAAAAGAATTATTTTTAAAAATAGGCACAGCTGAGGTTTCTGCACACCTTTCCCTCGGGCTTGGGAGTCTCCAGACTCTCGTGGTGCCACTTTTTCCTTGTTGTGGCTGAGATGTTTTTGGTTTGGTTGTGCCATGGAGAAGCAGCAGTTGTGCCCAAAGGGGCCTGGATTGTGCTGCCGCCAAAGAAAATAGAACTAATTATAAAAGTTTTGTAGCTTCAAGATAAATCTGTGCCGTGAGTACTCCTGTGATTTAGGATAGTTTGGTATGACCTTTGTTTGTGGAAGGCTGATGCTGGGATATGGATCAAATCCTGACACTGCTGCTCTAGAACTGTTCTGCTGTGAGCCCAATGACTTCTGCAAAGCTGTGGTTACAACTTCTTCAGCCAGGTGTTTCTCCAGTGCCTCTGGGTAACAGAAGTATAAACAGTGGATGTGCAATTCCAGCCTTGTTCCACGGTGCAATGCCAGAACCGCAGCGTAGGACCAGGGTCATGCACCTGCACACAAGGAACTGGGAGCCAGCAAGCTCAGGAAATGCCCTCATTCCCTATTTCTCTGCTCAGTATTTGCCCCCAAAATCCGTGTCCAAAATTAATTGCAAAGAAGTGATTTCACACTGGAGCTGGTGGCAACAGTGCTCCTGCAAATGTATTTGACACGGGAAGAGTTCGAATCCTGTCCCTGCTGGCCTGTCCTCCCCTTGGGCAAAGAATCCTTCAAAGGGAATCATCAGACCCAAATGCTCGGGAAGTTTAATTGCAAGTTACATTTCACTCTTTTTAGTTCTGCTGACAATTTCCCAACCTGCTTCCCAACTTCTGTCCACGGCAGTTTCTTGATGCTGAGACTGTGAGCTCCACCTGGTCTTAGGAAAAGGCAGGGGGATCCTGGGCCTGAAAATACCAGGTACTTTAGAAATAAGTTGTAAATTTGTAAAACAAAGCCCTTCTATTAAGTATGAAGGCAAGCCGTGAAGTCACAGGTGTTAAGATTTATGTAGTGCAGCTTAAAAGTATAAAATCCTTTCTGCAAAACGTTACAGAAGCCCAGACTGGTTTGGGTTGGAAAGAACCCCAAAGCTCATGTAGTTCCATGGGCAGGGACACCTTCCACTATCCCAGGCTGCTCCAAGCCCTGTCCAGCCCTGGCCTTGGGCACTTTCAGCTCTTATTTCTCATTTAAATGCATCTGAGAAAATAGAATATTCTGATAGTAATGGTTTACACTGAGCAGAAGTGAAAAGCAGTAATTGGATTTACTGTACAAATCACTGACAGTAAGTCCTCTAATGCTGTTAGGACTCCTTAAAATAATAGACTTAAACCTCTCTCCCAGCTGAAACCAAAGCTCCCAAGGCAAATTACACTTAAAGGCCAGATGTGGTTGTTTTGCAGCACCTTTTTGTGGCTTCGGTGTGTGCAGGAGAAAAGCCTTGGGCTTTTTTCCTTTTTCTTTCTGTTACAGGACAAATAAGTGGGATGGGAAAGACAAGGACTTGCACAGGTCTTTGTTTGCTTTGGAAGGACACCCTGCACAAGGGTGGCATGAACTCAGTGTGCCCCAGCCTGCATGGGTGTCTACAGCATAAATCCCAATATATCCTGATGGATATATTTAATATATCCTACCCGGAAAGGGAAAGCTGCTGGGGAGAAGGAAACAGCCAGTGGTTGGGTGCAGGTGTAAAGAAAACGGGGTCAAGGCCACTGGTTGGGTTTGTTGGTGGGGGCAGATGGGGGAGCTAGGAAAAGTGGTATTGATCTGGGGATATAAGGGCACTGATAAGAGAAACGGGAACACTTGGCATGAAAAGCTGGGCAAGTCTGGGCAGGAGAGATAGAGAGGAATGAGGCTTTATTTTTATATATAAATGTGCTTTTAACAAAATTTAAAAGGTGTTGCTAGGCCTTGGAGATTTTTCCTCTGCTGGGAGAGCAGGGAGGAAAACAATTTTTCCAAGCAGCAAGGTAGCACTTGTAAGCCAGGCCTAACCACTAAGCTGAGCCTTTTGCCTCTTGGGCAGGCAACAGCAAACAGTTTGTGAGTTGTTTCCTTCCATGTGGCTTTGCTTTTTTCCACTTGTGTCTTTCATCAAAGCCCATTCCAGAACTCTCGTGTCGGCCTGGTGGATGCAGGCTTTTGTGGAATATTTCCCACCTCACTCCTAAAGGGATGGTTGTGTGCTCGTGACTCATTGTGCCTTTCTGATCTGTAATCACTTTCTTCTGAGAAGTGGTTCTGCAGCACATTGAGCTCAGGTGTGTTTTATCATCTTATGGGATGGCAGAAAAGCACTTGGGACATCCTGCTGTCATTAAGGCATCAAGTACAGAAGTTTATAAAACTGGTCAGAACCTTTTTGAGAGATTCAGGGATGAAACAATGGCTGGGATAGGCTTTGATATCTGAGTGGGCTTTGTAAGTCCCTGGTTTATGAATTCATCAAGAAACTGGATCACAGAATGGGTTGGGTTGGAAGGGACCTCAGAGCCCATCCAGTCCCACCCCTGCCATGGGCAGGGACACCTTCCACTGTCCCAGGCTGCTCCAAGCCCCAATGTCCAACCTGGCCTTGGACACTGCCAGGGATCCAGGGGCAGCCACAGCTTCTCTGGGCCCCCTGTGCCAGGGCCTGCCCACCCTCCCAGGGAACAATTCCTTGCCAATATCTGACATAAACCTGCCCTCTGTCGCTCTGAAGCCATTTCTTGTCCTGTCCCTCCATGCCCTTGTCAGAAGTCGCTGTCCCTGACTTTCCGTGTGGCAGGAAAAGCAAGTCAGGGTTAACTTAACTTTGTTCTTGCTCAGGCTGAGGTGCCATGGAGAGGATCGGGAATGTGTGGCCTGTCCCAAAGCATCTTAGGGACAAAGCGTGGGAGGATGGGTATGGGAAACTGCAAAAGGAATTAAAAACCTTTCCTATGACCCGAAGAACCTGAGAACCAACCAGTGGATGCTGAGCATTCCAGGAAGGGACAGTCCCAAGCTGGGAGGGGGTGCTCAGCTCCTCCAGCTCGTAGGTACAGGAAGAATTACTCACCTACACAAATTGCAGAGGTGACAAAGTGGGTGTTAATGCCCCACTGCCCCCTTAAATACAGACATCTCACGGTGGAGACTTCCACACCTCTGCTCCAGCAGCCTCAAAGTGCTCAGAACCTGGACAAGGGCTGGATTTCTTAAAATATTTCCCTAAGCCTTGTTCTTTTCCCTCTCTCCTTTCCAACCAGCGGGTTGGTGGGTGGTCTGTTCACTGCCCTTGGGCTTGGCCATGGGGGGCCTTGAGCTGAAGGGCTGGGGTTGTCGTGGCAGGGGCCGGGGCAGAGCTGGCTTCTGGGGCAGGGGACCCTGCTGGACCCCGGCTCAGAGGCAGGAGGCTCATTCCTCCTTCAGCAGGCTGCAAAAAGTAGCTCAGGCTCAAATCATGAGGCTCGGCCCCTCTGCCTGGGCTAAACGTGAACTTCCCTGAGGGTTTGGGTTTGGATCCAGCCAGCAAATTCCCGCTGTTGGAGATCAGGGGGGCTGCCAAGCTGTCCTAAATTCAGGTGGGTGGCAGGGCTGGATCTCCCCACACAAGGCCAAATGTGAACAAAAAAGGGTCTGTGATGCAAGGCAGCGGTGTTTAGCTTGGGATGTGTGACTCCTAACCACGAACAGAGTCAATATTTAATAGAAAAGAATGGAAAAATAGTAAAAATAGTAGTTTAAGCAGACACGTGTCACTTCAGCAGAGCTGTAAGGGGTATCTTTTGTCCTTTCAAGTGTTTATTTTATTTTGGTTACTTTTTAAATTAATCTTGGACCCTGGCAGCTTTTGGGGTGTTGTGGTTTGCTGCTCCAAAGGAGCTCTGCCAGCACCCTCCTCCAAGCTGCCCTGCAGAGTGAGGGATGGGAAATACACTCATTTTGTAGTGAATGTTTTTAAACAAACCCTTTTCAGCTGTGGCCAGACTTGAACCTTCAAATGTTTCCATGCCTGGTGAAAACGGGGTTTCTTTAAATAAAAACTGACACCACCACTCCAGAACAGAATCCCAGACTGGATTGGGTAGGAAGGGAGCTTAAAGCCCACCCAGTGCCACCCCCTGCCATGGGCAGGGACCCCTTCCACTGTCCCAGGCTGCTCCAAGCCCCAGTGTCCAACCTGGCCTTGGACCCTGCCAGGGATCCAGGGGCAGCCCCAGCTTCTCTGGGCACCCTGTGCCAGGGCCTGCCCACCCTCCCAGGGAGGAATTTCTTCCCAATCTTTTAGATAAGCTCTGGTGTGGGGGGTGTTGGAGGCACCTTCTCCTTTCTGAGTGATCCTTGCTCTTCCCATCACATCAGATTCCTGCTGTGGATGGGGTGGCTTGGGATGGTATTGCTGGAAAAACAAAAATATATAAAAAAGCCATTCACCCTCTAAGATCTCCTGGCCTCTCTTGCTGAGAGCAGTGCCACCATCCCAGACTCAACTTGCCCTGAAGTTCTGTCATTTCTTTGAGAGATTTTCAGCTCTGGCACGGTGTCCTTTTCCCACTGGGAAAAGTGGCTTCTCAGGCAGCTCCAGCCCAGCTTTCTGCTGGAGCTGTTGGAAAGGAGATGGCCACCCTCCCTGGCAAACCTTGCTAGCAGCGCTTGGGTCATATTCTGCTTTTGTTTCCTCTGCTTTGAAAACAGCCAGATTTCTCTCAAAGCTTGGTGCAGCTGGAAATTGCTGAATCCTCTCCCAGCAACAAATTACAACTGCGAGATAACACACAGCCCCGGGCATTGGCTAGAAATGGCACATTCCAAATATTTTACTTCCTGATTTCTATGTTTGGGAGAAAGAAAACTTTCAGATGCTGTGCAATGTATGTATGAGTTCTGAATTGTAAATAAATATCCTCCCTGGGACCTCGGATTTTTTTGGCAGTTTATCAAGCAGTGAGGTTTAAATGGGAATACATTCAGCTGGACTAGAAAGCAATCAGAATATCTCTGGGATTTTGGAGCGGGATGGGGCTCCCTGAGCTGGGCAGGTCTCTCCTAATGTTGGTGTCCATGAAAATGGAGACTTGAGAGCATCCAAAGGGACCCCTCTGGAGGGGACAAGAGTCAAGGTTTTGTCCCATTCACAGCCTGCATGAGTCAATTCTGTTGTGAGAAGGTCACAGATGAACCAGAGCTGCTTCTCCAGCCTTGCCAGAGAACTCCTGCTGGCCAGGCTCTGGGCCTTTGGACAGGGATGCTGTGTTCCCAAGGAGGATGGTTGGCACCTGTGGGATTGCTCAAATAACTCTTAAAAAAGATTGAATGTGGATGCACTCAGTGTTGCTTCCCAGGCTTCAAACTGAGATGTGACAGAACCTCTCATGCTGTAGGAAAATAAAAATATATCTTTAAAATGGCAAGAATTCAGTTAGGATAGGAAAAATGGCACCCGCAGACCCGAAGTCAGGTTGGACTCTGCTTTGTGCATCTTGGAAATTGCTTTTCACAGGTCCTGACTTCAGTGGAGAGGGGCATGGAGAGGTTTTGTCCCCAGCCCTGGGCAGTCACACAAGGCTGGCTGTAAAACCCCTCCAGCTGAGCTGCCAGCAGCTTTTCCAGAAACACCAGGCTTGGGACCAGCTCTGCCTGCGGGAACGAGCTTGGGAAAGCAGGAAAACAAGGCTTGGAAAATAATACAGCTGGCTCTGTCACCTCGGTGTTTCCTTTCTTCATCAACACAACTTTACCTGGGTGAAGTGACTCTGAGAGTGACTCTGAAGAGCAATCCTCCCTCCTTTCCCCTTCCAAAGTGGTCGGAATTGTCCCTTAGCTGCTGGATAAGGTGCTTCCTGGGAGCAGAGCGTGCTTACCTGGCTGTTCCCAGGCTCCAGTGTGGGGAGCAGGTGATGCAGAAAATGCTCAAACGCAGAACAAACCAAGCAGAGGGGAAATATTAATTTAGATTTTTGCAAAAGGCAGCTGGTTTTGTTGGTTTTGTTCACTGGGTTATGCAGATGCTCCCTTGCTCTCAGGGATCTCTGACTGAGCTGGTGCTTTCAGCTGTGACAGAAAGTATAAAAATGGTCATAAACACAGCTTTGACTTCAGGTAAAAAGTAAGAAAATCCCCCCAAAAGACAGACAAATCTGCTTCTAAACCCAGCCTGCAGCAATTTCATACTCGATATATGCAAGAGTTTTCAGTAATAGTTTGGTAGCATCCAGAATTCATCATTTTTCACTGTAAATATTCCCTAGATTAAAAAAAAAAAAAACCCAAACAATTCCCCAACTGTGTGTATCCCTGATGGATTTGTACCTCCTGAGATGAATTTCATTATTTTTCACCTGTTCCACCTGAAATTACAGCAGCTTTTACTGCCACAGTCAGTGTTCACGGAACTTTTAAACTGGAGCTTTCATGGTGTCTTTGAAGATCTGTGGGGTTTTCACTTAATTACATCCCCCCAACAGTTATGAACACATGGCGAGCAGAACAGGGTGTCATTCCTCAGTAAAAAATGATTTAATCATGAAAATTCTATTTTTAAGGAACCTAAACCTGAGCACCTGTGTTGGGAGAGTCTGCAGGAGCTGAGGATCATCTTGGAATGGTTTCTCTGCTCAGTTGCTTCCAAAAGCAAAAGTCACGGAAGCTGAACGTTGCTGGGGATTTTAAACAGAAGATGTATTTAGAAAGCAGAGGGTCCTCGAGGGAATCGAGGTAAAAATAGCTGCCGAACAAGGCAAAACTGAAGAGGAAAAGAACATTGATATTCAGTATATTCATTTCTCACGGAGCCTGACGTTAACGGCTCTGCTGGGAAATTACATTATTGTTGTTAAAATGCTGTGGAAATCCAAATAAAGGCTGGGGAGCTACAGGATGTTCTCGGAGGATGCAAGCTTTGCTGGAAGAAAATGAAATAAACAGTTCAGCTCCAACACCTAAATATTGAAATAAAGATGTAAAAGTTGAGGAGGCTTCACAGGCCAGCATGTGACAGGGATGTCCCAGGGCACTGGGCAGGCTTGGAAAGTCAAATATTCTCAGTGTCCCTGTGAAGCAGTTGGAGTTCATTTGGTGTCCTAGAAAAGCAGGATGTGAGCCAGGGAAAAAAAGGAAGAACAACCAAAATAACGGAGTCAGGGACAGGGTTGTGCAGGAGTTGGGCTGCAGCAGCACAGTCAGGAATGGGGTTTAAAAATAGCCTCACTGGTGGGTGAAAAGTCCCCTGGGAGATCAGCCCTGAGCAATGGGGGATCCCCATCCTCGGGGACAGCCCTGGTGCTCCCACACCGTGCCGGGGCCCCTTTCCCAGTGCTTCCTGTGGGAGCATGCTGGGATTGCTGGGAGATGCCAGAGCAGAGCGGCTGCACTTCAGGAAAGCGGCTCCTGAGGGGCTTTTTAGGTCAGAACAGTGCAGGGCAAGAGCCACTTGTGGGAAAACCTCCCTGGAGTTCAGGGCTGTGCGGGGAGGTCGCTGCTTTCCCTGCAGTGGGGCAGGGCTGACATTTCCACAGGGATCCCACGGAGCCACTCCCGGCCCAGGCCCAGCTCACACTCGGAGTCACTCCTGCTCAGTGTTCCCTTGGCAGGAAAACGGAAGGGGGGCCTTTCCCATGGTCCTTCTCCAGCTGCTTTGTCACCCTCCTGATTTTCCAGAGCCGCTTTGGACATGTCAGAGTTTCTTCCTGAGGGTCGTGTTGTCACCTCCAAGCTCTGCATCCAAAGGCGGGACACCAGCAGGCCTGAGGACGGAAAAGCTGGGCTGTACCTCAAATCCCGCCGCCCCAAACACCCCCAGCCACAGCCAGGCTGCTCTTGGAGCTGATCCAAAGGAAATGTGGAGGGTGCTGAGGAGGAGCAGCCTTTAGTGGCATGGCCTTCCCAAGATATCCATCAGTTGTCACCCAATTTTGGCACCGGGCATGACTGCGAGGAGCAGGAAGCTTTTTAGGTCGGTCCCAGATGAGATGCTGAGCATTTTCCAGAAGCGTTTCTGTCTGGGAACGGCCAGTGGGAGGCTGAGTGGATTTGTGGCTGGCCAGGTGGCTGTCACAGCTGTGCCGTGCTGCTGGATGTCACCCCTGCCACCGCTGCTGTCAGGGGCAGGAGGGGTGGCAGGGCTTCGTTCCACGGCTGCAGAGGGGAAATGCTCTGGGGGATGAGGTTTTCCTGAAAGGCAGAACCATTTTTATTATTGATTTACAACTGCCTAAAGATTTTAATATATATATTTTTTAAAATGTACAGTAATATATACGGTAAAATTGCATATTTTAAAACATATATAGACAGTTCAGAGAAGTCTTTGCTTAAATTTGTAATAAGATCAAGTGATGGGAGAGGACAAAAAAGGAAGTTTTTACGTGGCAATCATCTGTTTAAAAGTCTGGCAGAATGTGATTTTTTTTAATGGAGTTATGACAAAACTCGCAATTTTTGTTCATGTTCACCATTTTTCAAAAATCACCCTGTGCTGAGTGGGAGGGAGGATATAGCCTTAAGAACCACAAATGCAGAGTGGGAAATTCTTCTGAGATAGCAGAGAGGGGGGAAAAAAAACCCAGCAGGAATTCAGGCGTAGATGTTGAGAGCGTCTAAATTTGGCTGCCGGATTTTTGCAGCCCCAACAGGTCCCACTTGTGCAGCTTATTTTTTTCTCCCCCCTTTATTAAAAAGAAAACTCTTTGCAGAGTGTCCAGTTGTGGAAGTGCCTCCAAAGGGGAGTTAATAATATTTATCTAAAACATGCCAGAGCCCACGTGGAGTCTGGGGGATTGGGCTGGGTAAAGCCAGAATGAAATCCCTGCTATCCTGGGAGTCGCTGGAGGGGCTTTTTTTTCTTTCCCACCAGTCTCTGATGCTGTGGAGCAGTTGTGGTGAGAGCAGGGATGTGATGATACCCTTGTAGCCAAAGGAATGTTTTTAGCTTCCTCGTTTTCCTTAAGGAAAATGACATCCTGCTTGCGACATGCACAGGATTATTTTAATTTATATTAATAGGGGAAGAAGTTGAAGCTGTGGGACCATTTCCAGAGCAGTGTCATAAGCAGCAGTGAGAAAAAATGCCAGAAAGAAAGAGGAGGATACAAGGGAATATTTCCAGCTTATTGCTGCAAGAAAAATATTTAATGTGGGATATCACAGTATTTTATATAATCCTAGAACGGTTTGGGCTGGAAGGAACCTTAAAGCTCAGCCTATGCCATGGGCAGGGACACCTTCCACTGTCCCAGGCTGCTCCAAGCCCCAGTGTCCAACCTGGCCTTGGACACTGCCAGGGATCCAGGGGCAGCCCCAGCTTCTCTGGGCACCCTGTGCCAGGGCCTGCCCACCCTCACAGGGAACAATTCCTTCCCCATATCCCATCCATCCCTGCCCTCTGGCACTGGGAAGCCATTCCCTGTGTCCTGTCCCTCCATCCCTTGTCCCCAGTCCCTCTCCAGCTCTCCTGGAGCCCCTTTAGGCCCTGGAAGGGGCTCTGAGCTCTCCCTGGAGCCTTCCCTTCTCCAGGTGAGCACCCCCAGCTCTCCCAGCCTGGCTCCAGAGCAGCGGGGCTCTGGGAACTCATGAAATTTCACAAGAAAAAATCCTAGATTTGGTGATTGGAGTAATTTCCCCTTACTGCATGTGCAGTGTCATTGTGCTGGAAGATTTGATGGGTTATAATTAGCAGCAGGGAGTGAATTCAACCCAATTTCCCCAGTGGCAGTGGGGTTAGAACTGGATGATCTTTAAGGTCTCCCTTCCAAGCCAAACCGTTGTGGGATTCCGTGGAAATGCCCGAGCAGTATCACCAGGAGCTTTCTGTGATCCAAAGGAAGGGTGGATTTCTTGTATTTCAGCAGCTGCAGGGTGTGTAGGACACACAGCACAGACATCCTCACACTGCTCGTGCCCCAAGCCAACTCCAAGGCACTTTTTGAAGGTGTCAGGCAGCAAGAAATCCTGTGACAAGCTCAGGAGGAACTCAGCACACCGGCTGCTCCATGGCATCATCTCCAAAGGGATTGGGAACGCTGATTTTTTAATATAAATATCTTTGCTCCCATTTAGGGAATTACTCTGTGGTGAAAAGGCTCATATCTGTCAGTAAATTAGACACTGAGGAGGTGACACAGTTTATTAAATTACCCAGTGAAATATGGACTAAACTGATCATCGAAGAAAAAAACAGCACAAAATTAATGCTTCCTTTTTGAGGTCTTAAAATGCCCCTCCATTGAAATCTCCTGCGTCCATAAGGCAGCTCCATCCCTTAGGAAGCTGCCATGAAACAGCTGATGTTAAGAGATGAGGGGGAAAATAGGTTCAGACTTTTGCCACTACTGAAGCAAGTCATAAATAACAGAATATTTTCTTTTTTGACATGGTGGGGATTACTGCCTCCATCCAGCTCCTCCAAATCACATTAGACTGTGACCTCGAGTCCACTCTGCTGCTTCTGCAGAGGCTCTTTGCTTGCAAAAGCCAGTTTGAAAGAGAGAACGGTGGGGGTTGCAGAGGTGAAGTAAAAGGCAGGGTATTGATTTTATAAAAATCCAGCATCACCTTTGATACTCTGTTAAAGTTACACCAAGACAGAGCTGGCACGGCTTCCAGAGGGATAATTACGGCCCCAGCCTGAGTAATGTCTGCGTGCTTCGAGCTTGCAGAGTGAGCTGCCTTTACTAGAGCGAGCTGGGATGAGAAATGAAGGCGCTGTGCCTTCCTGGGTTCAATAGCTGGCATATTTTACATATCTGCTGGCTATAAACTGTTCTCGATAGTGCCTCGTAACAGAGCAGCCGCGGGGAGCCGGGAGAACGAGCTCTGGCAGCGCTGGCCGGAGCCGAGCGGTCATTTCCAGCAGCACTTTGCGTTTTGCCTCCTCTGAACGTGCCGAGTCGTAGCTGTGGATGTTCACCCTCCGCTGGGACCGAGTTGTGGGAAGGGAGGGCTCAATCCTTCAGGACATTCTGGGACCCGTTCCTTACGGATGGGATCGTGCCCTTTCCTTGGATAAACTCACGGAGGTCTCACTGGGCAGGCTTAGGAGCTAAAAACCTGCGCGAATAAAAGGCACCAATGACGGGGGGGTCGGAAAGCTTTTCCCCAGCACTTGTAGGAGCTGCCCGGGCTACGACCATCACATCCTCACCAATAGCTGCGACCATCCCTACATGAACAGCGCGGTGTTAATGCCGGGGAGGGCTGGGCTGGGTTCATCCCTGAAAAACGGGGCTGTCCCGAGCGGTGCTGGGGCGGGGCGGAGTCGGGGCTGGGGCGGGCTCTAGGACCTCCCTCTGTGCCTCTTGATCCACGGAGAGCGGGACGCAAGAATTCGTCTGCTCTCCTGCCCTGCTCTCATTCTACATCTCCCGCTCCGTGCATTGAGGAGCTGCTGAGTTTCCCTGCTCCTGGCCGGGCTCTCCGGGCATCCTGGCGGGCACAGAGAGGAGCGGGATGTCGCTGCTCCTGTGCCTCGGGGGTGCGCAGGGTCCCTGTCCCTCTGCTTCCAGCCGCTCCTCCTGCTGGCTCTGGGTATCCCTCGGGCGCTGCCCGTGTGCCCGCTGTGCCAGCCTGGGAGGACAGCGGGACACGTGCAGGCTCCCAGCCGGGACAGGGATGCGGGACACGGTGGGACTGCGGAACTTCATCCTCCTGTTCCGTGCCGCTCCCGGCTCTCTCGGTCTCCTTGCAGAGGCGTCTCAGTGCCGTGCTGGCGCTTCGTTGCCGGCTGCTTTATCTCTGTGCTTATCGCGGTTGCTCCGGGCTGAACCCAACCCCTGCGCGGGGAGCGTTCCGGGAAGGGCCGGTGGATGCGGAGCGTGGCTGTGGCTCGGTGTAGGGCCACAGGGAGGCTGTGACCCCACAGGCTTCCAGAGCCTCTTGCTCTGTGATTCTGGCCTTCCAGGAGCTGACCTGGAAGCTGCAGCAGGTGCTGCTTGTGAAATGGTGACGCTCCTTGGTGACTCGTGACTCTGTTAGTGAACTCACAGAGTCAAGTCCCTGGCTGTTCTTAGTGCCATCTCCATATTATATATATAAATATATCGATGCAGCCCTTCATGGAGACCCAAAGTAGATTACTGAGTACGTGTAACTGAGTGTGTTTTCCCTCCTGTGCAGCCCAAGCCAGCTGGGATATTAATAATGACCACGTGCTGGACTGTTCCCACACTTCAACCCCAGAGTGCCAGGGTGGGGAGGCAGCTTGGGGCCTGCTCCTGCTCTTCTCTGCTCCAGACATTGGATTTTTCTTTAAGTGAAAGCTCTTCCCAAAACAGAGTCACAGCCCAGTGTCTCCAGCTGGGGTCCAGTAACGTGGTGAGGGCTGGAGAGACTGCCAGAGTGTGGGGCTGAGGGCAAGGGCATAGCTCTTGGTTTAATTCACAGAAAATACAAAATTATCCTTAACTCACACCATCCTTGGAGTTTCCTCTCTGTGCTGCTGGCCCCTGGGGCTGCGAAACAACTCAAAGCAAAAGCGGTGTTCCTGGGGTAAAACCACGGAATTACACAGTCCCAATTCAAAGAAGTGTTTGACTGGTTTTAAAAACCTCTTTGGGGAAAGTTGCATCCTTCTTCTGATGCATGTAGGATTGATGTGGGACAAAAATTGCATTTTGGAGCAGCCAGGGGGCTGCTGCTTGATGGAGATCCCTCTGCTTTCTGCATTCAGGAAGGACAGAGGTCTGGGAATGGCAGCAGCACGAGTGTCCCCAGGGATTTGAAACTGCCTCCTCACTGACTGGGTATCCTGGCAGAAAGGCCACAAGTCTTCATATTTAAATAGACAGAGGACTCTCCCATCCATAATTACACCTGTAAACAGAAAATAGAGAATTTCATTGATAAGAGAACATGAAACTGCCTCAGGTGACCACATTTTGAGAAAAGGGTTCCTCTATCATTTAAAAAACCTGGATGAAAGTGATGGTTGTGCACCTAAAATCGTTAAATAAATAATATAAACTCATCCTGTCTCATTCCCAAGGGAGTATTTTTATCCCCAGATGAAGATATTCTTCACCCTAATTTTGTTTCTACACAAGTTAATGTTCTCCTGGGAAAAACATAAAGTCTGGAAAATAAGTGATGAAAAACAACCAACCCACTGCCCTACACACACACAAAGGACCAAAAAAACCCCTGAGAACGTGCCCAATGAAAGTAAAAATCCTAAAATGAAGCTTTGAAGCACTTCAGAAGTAATTAAAACACACCAGCAAGCAATCATTCTGCCTTTAAAATGAACAAACTACCTAAAGCTGCTCCTTTCTTTGGAGCAAAGGGCTCTCAAGTTCATAATTACATACACAAATAGAAAACAAGGAACTGAATTGATAAGAGAATTTTTCTTCCTTTGCTACCAGAGAGGTTAAAAAAACCCCACCTCCAAAATCTTCATTTGCCTTGAAAATAGAGATTAGGGAGTTGCCACTCTGCCATGAACTCTCCAGCGTGGAGGAAGTAGTTACAACTCCAACTCTTCTGTGACTCCAAAACCTGGTTGTGTTGAACCATCAGTATTTATTTAACTTAATTAAAAGCTCCATTAAAGCCTTAACTGCAAAACATGCCAGGATGAGTAACTGTGCTCGACACCTATGTGGGATGAAGGTTTCCCTTCCCCAAGGGATTTGCCCACCTTCATCTTCCTCAGAGACAGTTAAATCTGCTCCGCTTTATTCTCAGCCAGGTATGAGAGATCCTCGTTTTCCCCCTCCCGAGGCCGAGGGGAGGCACCAGGAGGTCCAGGTGAGGCTCCAGGGTGGTTCCTGCATTTCCTGTCTCCACCCGAGGCCACACCTACCCCCTCCAGGTGTTTTCCACCCTGGGCCTTTCTGCTTCCATCCAGCTGCTTTGCCAGATGTTCATTTTCACTACTGATGCTTTTCTCCTACTCATCCGAGTCACTTTGACAAGAGGAATCCAGGAATGGCCTTCCAGGCTGAGTTCCTGTCCTTGTGACAGGTTCCACGGTGCCAAATTTAGAGGAGACAGGCAGAGATCCCTCCTCAGGAACCAGCCATGCTTGTTCCCGAGGGGAATCACCCCCACATGGTGTTTTCCTTCCTTGATGACTTTCTCCCTCCTTTGGCTGAAGGGAGATGTTATTCGCGTTTTGGGCTGGAATTTTCTCTGTCTCCCTGATGATTTTGGTTCTGGTCTTCCCCAGTTGTGACTGTAGGGGGTTGCTCACCACCATTCTGGTGTGACCCGAGGCTGACTAAGGCTCGGGGGGTTGGGGGGAGCAGTGTCAGTCCCACCTAAGAGCTCGCCCTGTTCCCTCACACACTTCCCAGATGGTTGTTTGGAGCCAGCCAACCATTCTTACAGGAGTTTTTCTCCCGATGGAGCAGGCAGAGAGAGGAGCACCATTAGGGTGGGAATCCTTTATTTGGGGTCCGTGGCGAATCAAAGACTGGTCTCAATGAGCCACGGCCAGGAGTACGGAGGCCACTCGGTGCCCTCGGTGGATTCCTGGAGCACCATGAAACCCCCGACCCCTGCCGTGCGTCCCTGTGCCGCTCCCTGGGGACGCTGTGCCCGTTTGGGGCCGCAGCTGTCCCCAGGGACCCATCTGGCGGTGCTGGTGCCGGGCGGCTCGGGCTGTGCCCCGGTGCAGAAGGCGCGGAACGCCCGGAGCAGCCTGCGGAACAAGGAGAACCGCTGCCGGCGGCCCGGGGGCTCCGGGGCTCCGGGAGGGGCTGGGGCTCTGCTTGGGGGCAGCACCGGGGGCTCTGTCTGCGCCTCCCGATCCAAGAGCAGCGGGACGCGTGAATTCCGCTGCTTTCGGGTCAGGGTCTCGGTCTGTGCGGCTCGATCCACGCGTTCAGCAGCACCCGAGTGCTCTGGTGAGGGGGTCTCCGTCTGGGTGAGCTGGTGGACGAAGGGCGGTTCTGTCTCGGTTGAGGCAGGGGTGGGGGGCTTGGAGGGCACCGCGGGAGGGTTCTCCGGCGTGGTCTTGCCCGAGCAGGCCACGCAGCTCCTCAGGCGCCGGCACTGCCCGCGGGCCGCGGTGTTGCCCGGCGGCGGCAGCGGGACGGGACTGGACACGCCGGAGCGCGGCCGCTGTGCCTGCGGCAGCTTGGCCAAGCTGGGATGGCTCCCGGCAGTCCTGGAGCTCTGCTGGAGGCGGGAATGCTGTGAGGGCCTGTCCCGACGGAGGGATGGAGCCGAACTCTGGCGCTGCAGCATCTGGAGGCGAGAATGCCGTGAGGGCCTGTCCCGACGGACGGATGGAGCCGGGCTCTCGGGCTGCTGGTCCTGGAGGCAGGAATGCCGTGAGGGTCTGTCCCGACGGAGGGATGGAGCCGAACTCTGGGACTGTAGCACCTGGAGGCGGGAATGCCGTAAGGGTCTGTCCTGACGGACGGATGGAGCTGAGCTCTGGGGCTGCAGCACCTGAATGCGGGAATGCCGTGAGGATTTGTCTCCAAATGGCTGTCCTCCGTCTCTTTTCCGACGGAGGGATGGAGCCGAGCTCGGGCAGCCCCGCGGCTGGAGCTGCTGCACCTGGATGCAAGAGGAGAAAGAGACGCGGGAGGTGTGGGATGGAGGCGGCTGCCTCAGGCCGGTGCCGGCCCTATCCCCGCCTCTGTCTGCTGCCCCATCCTTCTGCAGGTGCCTCTGGGAAACCCGAGAGCCCTTCTCCATGAGTATCCTTGGCGGCTATCCCGGGCCGCTGCAGCCTCCGGAGCGCGGTGCTCTGCGCTGCTGGAGGGCACAGCGCAGCATGCTCCTGAAACACCCCGGGCCCCGCAGTGCCACACGGGCCGTGGTGCCATCAGGAGGCGTCTCTGTGTCACAATAGCCCCATGGCACTGTGACACCCCGGTGTCACAATGGGCCCTGGGCACCGTGAGCCCCCTTTGTGACACAGCCCTGAGCTGTGTGCCCAAAGCGGCTGGAAGTGGCCGGACCGGGCACGGGGCAGCCCCTGCGTTCCGCTCCTGGAGACCTTGTCCTGGTGGGAGCGTGTGGGGATGCCCCCGCATCCCGGAGGGCGGAGCGGGGCGCTCCCACGGCTGTTGAGCATCCCCTTTTCCCTTCCCGAGCTCTCCGGAAGGGCCGGGCTGTCCCGAAACCTCGGCCTTGCTCTGCTCGATCGTGTCGCCCACGAGGTGGCGCTCTCTGCCTTCCAATAAAGCCCAATGCAGTTATTATTAATAATTGTTAATTAGTTCCGCATCCCCCCCAGGACTGCCTGACCCCTTGGCCGCAGGGATGCTCCCGGTCTGAGGATGGGGCAGCTCCGAGGCCGGAGGTTTCCAACCATGCGTGAAAGGCTGGAGGCACGGACACAAGAGTGCAAAAACACCCCACTGCCCCCACCTCCTTAAAGGAAAGAAACGCTGCTAATTGATTTTTCTGCCTTAATTTAATACTCCATCGGTAGAGCCTTGTCCTCCAGCTCAGATGCTTTGCCCTCTCCTTGCCCTGCCCTAGCAGACAAGGGAGTCTGTCTCTAAAGCTGTGGCACATGATTCCATGGGTTGGGATGTGGAGCCTGAGTGCTTCCTGGGTGCCCTGAGTGCCCAAGGCCTGGCTGTGGGGGCTGGGAAAAACCCTCTCCCCTTTTTTGCCTGCAGCAAGGGGCTCCTGAAATCCCTTCTTGGAAACAAGAGTGGTTTGGGAGGGAAATGTGATAAGGGAGCTGATGGTGCCCTTTGCCAGCCGGCATTAAAAATTCATGTGCATGATGGGCTCTTCCAAATAAGTCCAGGATGGATGAGTTCCTCCGTCCCTGGACATGCTGGCAAAGCATTCCGGCTGCGTCCCCCCTCAGGTGCCGGCAGGGTCCCGGTGTCTGTGCCTGGGGACAGGCTCTGCTCCCTCAGGGCGTGGGGTGCAGGCTGTCCATGCACGGTGGGATGAGGGACACCGACTGTCTGGGAAGCTGCGTGTCCCACGGGGTGGTGGGAGTTGGCTGCCGTGTGCTAGGGGGTGACCTGGAGGACAGGGAGGGGGAGGCAGCCAGGGGGGCACCGGGAGGAGGGCAAGGAGCAAGGAAACCTGGTGGGGAGGGGTGTGGAGTCCTGGATGGGGAGGGATGCAGGTACGCGAGAGGGGTGGGATGTGGGGAAGGATGCTGGCTGGGATGTGGGGTGCCCCAGCCATGAGGTACACGGCATAATCTGGGCAGGGAAGGACGGAGGGAGGCGTGCAAGGTGCCCCTGCCAAGGCGGGTACCCAGGAGGGACCAACAGGGGAGGGCTGGGAGGTAACGCAGCCTGGAATGTGGGGTGAGGACAGGGGTGGGATGCTGAGCTCCTTGGCGGGGCGGGATGGGATGCAGAGCTCCCGGGGTGGAGAGCCGGGGTGCTGAGTTCCCGGGGGGGAAAGAACGGGATGCTGAGTTCCCGGCGGGGGAGGAATGGGATGCTGAGCTGCCGGGGATGCTGAGCCGCCGGGGGCCGGGCCGGGCGGGCCGGGGGGCGGCTCCACGTGGCTCATTAGCAGGAGGCAATTTAATATTTATGAAGTGTTCTTGTTTGAATCCCAAGTCTTCGGCTCCAGTTACAAGGAGCTGCGTCACCCCGCGATCACATGGTAATTGTTGCTATTTCCAGGATCCCAGCCTCGCAGAGTGGCACAAGAGCTCTTTCCCCTTTTCTTGTCCTTTCCCCCCCGCGCCTTTTCCCTTGTTCGCCGCTGGTGTCGGGGCTGTTTTTGCTCGCCGCTCGGCCGGCTCGGCGCTGGCCGGCGGGCGCGGGGCGATGCCGGGGCCGCTGCCCTGAGCCGGGGCGGGCGCAGCCGCACCCCCGCCCCTTGCCCCTGCCCGGGAGCCCCTCCATGAGAGCGGGACCGGTCCGGCACCCCCAAAATGACCGAGCTGGAAGGGGACTTCACCAAGCTGCTGCTGCTGAAGGAGGAGCGGATCAAGGAGCTGGAGCGGCGCCTGGGGGAGAAGGACGAGGAGATCCAGGAGCTGCGGCGGCGCCTGCACAAATGCCAGTCCGTGCTGCCGGCCCCCAGCCCGCACATCGGGCCCCGCACCACCCGGGCGCAGGGCATCTCGGCCGAGCCGCAGACCTACCGCTCCTTCCACGACCTCCGCCAGGCTTTCCGCAAGTTCACCAAGGCCGAAAGGTAGGGACGGCACCCCCTTTTCCCCCCTCCCGCGAACCCCGTTCCCGAGCAGGGCGGCCGGGACACCGCGTCCCCCCGCCTGGGATCTCCGGCACGGTCCGTGCCCGGGGCGTGGAGCGGCTCCGAGCCGCCGGGAAGGAGCCCTGCGGAGGATGGGACAGCCCGGACCTCCCTCCCTCCCTCCCTCCCTCCCTCGCTTCGCTCTTCCTTTCCCCACCGCGGCTCCGCTGCGGCTCCCGGGGGATGCTCGGCCGGAGCGCGGGGGGGCGGCGGTGCCTCCCCGGCGCTGGGAAAAGTTTGCGGCGGGGCCGGGAAGTTGTTCGGTGGCTGCTCGAGAGCCGCCAGCACCCCCCGGCAGCGCCGTTCCCGGGGCAGGTGCTGCCCCTCGCCCCAGCCCCCCTTTCCCGACCCCATCCTCCCCAAAAAGCAGAGCCCACGCTGCTCTACCCGCGGGGTTTGCAGCGGTGCTTTGCCTGCTCTTATCCCGGTGGGACTCGCTGATCCTGGAGGACTTTTTCCACACTAAGGATTCTATGATTCTGTTCCCCTGTGCCGGTGTCAGGCACCCACAGAGGGGTTTTTTGGGGGGGAGTATGGGGTCTGCATCACTCAACCCCGGGGTCTCGGGGATTCTCCTGCTTCCGTACATGTGGGAAAACTGGGGAGCGTGGTGCTATGCCGGCTCCAGGGGGGAGAAGTTGTGAGGGTGTTGAGTGCGATGTAGAAGTAGTGTGTGAGCACAGTGGTGACCCGACTTTGGGCAGAAGCTGTGGCTGCTGCTTCTCGAGCGAGGCACGGTCTCGTGTCCTCTGTGCACAGCGATTTATTTCAGCAGAGCCGTTTCCGACGGGATTTGCGTGTGTGGGGGTGTGAATCCACAGCGCTCGCCTCAGTCCACTCCCAAACGTGCCCAGACCACACTCCAGCCTTTTCCTCCTCACCTGTCTCCTGCCCCTCGTTAACGAGACTATTGCTCAAACGAGGAGCACTCGGCTTTGGGCTTTCTTTAATTAATTATTATTCTTTTCCCTGCCTGTGGTGATTTAATAAAGCAAACTGCTGTGCCCAGGGAGGTGTGTGAGTGCAAGCACAGCGTGTCCATTTGTCCTTCCCTAGGGCAGCACATCCCTTTGCGCTCCCTGCCCAAGGCAGAGGCCAGGTGGTGTGGATGGAGAAGAAACCCACGTCCAACTTTTCCTTTTGCTGTTGCTTTTTTTGGAGGCATTGATCACCCCAAGCCTCATCTACCACAGTGAAGGTGACAGTGACCTGGCAGCTGTGGTGAGGGCAGGGACCCAGTGCCCCCATCCTGTGTAATCACTTTTTTCGAAGTTGTTAAACCTGCTCGTGGCTCTAGTGAGGTTTAGTCCCGGTCTGAGGCTTTCCCGTGCTGTTCCCAGGTTGGGCAGCTCCAGGAAAAGCTGTGTCCATGCGATGCTGTGAAGGTTGTTTGTCCCATCCTGCACCGTTCCCATAATCCACAAATGATGTTTCAGCGGGCAGGAAAAACGCCTGGTGGGGTCTGCGGGCAGTTCCAGGCTTGAACTCTGTCCCCTGGCATCTCCCATGCCTCAGCCTCGCTCGTGGTAGCCATGACAATGGTAACCAAGCCAGTCTGGGACTGCTTTTGTGTTTTAATTCTTAATTCTTCCTTTAATTCTGCTTAATTCTTCTCCCATCTTGTTGCTGGGAGAGCGGCGGGTGGCTCCGTGGTGTGCTGAGCACGCTGCACCCACAACCTCCCTTTCCCCCCCGTTTTCTCCCCAAATCCCTCCCCATCACAGGTTAGATCAAAGTGTGCTTTCCTAGCAGTATCTGGGTCCCTGACCTGGTCCCAGGGTGCTGTCCTGGGATCGGGGAGCACAGGGCTGTGCTGCAGAGGCCTGTGCCAGGGGCATGACGAGCTCTCCCCGCTCCCGGTGCCGACCAGAGGCAGCAATGGCTCTGGCTGGTGCCAGCTCCCCTCAGCGTCCCCGGGGCTTTCTCTGGCGCTGGCATCTCAGAACTGCTGACAGCACTCGGCTGATTTATTTATGGGGAAGCTCATGTACCTCCAGCAGCCTCCTGCCTGCGCTCCAGCGACAGCAGCAGCATCTCAGCTCTCCATCCCACAGGTCCTCAGCTCCCTGCGAGGCTGAGGATGGGGAACACCTCTTTTCCAAAACCCACAGGCAACTTCCAGACTGTAAAACCCCCAAGGGGATGTTCAGACTCGTCTGTTTTCAGTGGAATGCCAACAGAAACCTTTTTACCTAGGACCAACCTCCAGACACTTTCTCACCTCTGAAGAGAAAGATGTAGTTATTGACAATATAATTGGATTTATTTAGGGCACACTTGTGTGTAATGCACACCAACACGGAAAACTTTCAAGGAGTTGAAAGCAGCAAACTACAGGATGACAGGAACTCAAACAGGGATAAATCCCATCTGAAAGCAGAGAGTGGAGTTTGTTTTAAATATGTTGTGCCTCTTGTAATGCATATTGTCATGTGCAGCAAGGTCAGAGTTGCAAAGACTTGCAGAGATCCAAAGAAAGGGGAGGTGTAAACAGGTGTTGAAGGATGTGTTACCTTTGGTCTGGAAGTGTGTCTTTATGCTGCTGTTCTTCCTGATAACACGAAAATATAAATTTTAATGGCAGAAAGCATTGCTGTGTTGATGGCCAGGTGTACAGAGCTATCCATGTGTCTACATTCCATCTGTAAACTAGATTTTCTTTCAAAATAGCCACTTTCTGTGCCTGTTGTCAAAATAATTCCTCCCTGTTGTTGCCTGATCCGTTCCTGCCAGCAGAGATTTGAGTTGAGAGAGGAGCCACACTTCTTGTAAATGATTCCTTAATTTATTTATGGTCAGTGAGTTTTTATTCACTTTCACCCACAGCCAGGGAGTTTTTGGGATCGCACCAGGCCTCGGGGCTGTCTGATCCAGCACCTGCCAGTCCCTGATGGCAACCCAAGGAAGGAAAACCAGCTCGTCTCTGTTTTTCCTGGAGGGGTGGGAGCCATCCGTGGATGATGCAGCAATCCAGGCACTTTGCTAAAGTGATCCCCAGTTGCTAAGCAAAGGCACTGCAGATGATCAATGATGCACAAAGTGAATGCTGAGGTGTGGCAAAGCTGGGCCTAAGAGCAGGATCAGCCTTGCCTGTCCCTGCACCCAGGGGTGCTCATCAGTGGCTCCTCAGCACTCAGAGGTGCTCTGTGCCCTGGGAGTGATTGACCCGAGCCATAATCCCACCTCAAATCATCCTCCCAGGAAATTCCAGCGGCTGCCTGCCTTCGTTCCAAGGTGCAATGTCCAATTCCAGCTAAATCCTGCTTATTTGGGACGAGAAGCCTCCTTCAAACCAGGGCGGTGTGAAATGACTTTGGGATCTCCAGAATGTGTTTTGGAATAGCGACTGAGTCTTTGCTGCACCAGAGCTGTGCCTGAAGCCCTGGCCCTGCAGGCAATCCCACTTTTTGTATGTGGTTATATCCTCAACTCCAAATCCAGCTCGGGCCGTGCCATCTTGGGCTTTTTCCATGCCACTTTGAGTCTGACAGTGCTGTAGGCTCAGCCTCAGCATCATTTAAGACAGATGAGTTTCTTTTTTTTAAAATTTACCCATCCTTCTTGGCTCCCTAACTTTCTCTGCAACTTTTAAATGTATTTCCCCCCCTTTTTTGCTTTATTTCAGGAAGCATTTGCCACAAGATGGCAGTGGGGCCTAACGTTTAAGGCGAGGTATTGGGGTATATTGTGGTTTCAGCCTCCCAGCCATGGAGCAGTCCTCCCGCAGGTGGTCTTCCAGATAAAATCAGGCATGAATCCTTGTTTCTGCTGCTTCCACCTTCTCTGAGGTGTTTGGGGACACTTTGCTAAACTCGGGATTAAAGGCTTTGGGTGGTCTCCGTGGTACTGGGGATGGAGGATTGCAGCGGATGCCCTTGACTTTATGCAGCAAAACTTGGGCTAAGCTGGTGTTTGCTGATGGCTGGGGCAGGATCAATCCATCTCTGGGGTTGCCCAGGCCAGGACCAGCCATGCCCAGGGTAAAAACTGGGCAGCTGGGAGGTCTTCAGTCCAAAACTCAAGGCAAAGTCACCTTCAGAGCTGGACTGGGGCTGCCCCAAGCTAAAGCAGTGATGTCCTGCACAGCCCTGTAATTCTCCATCACTTTCCCTCCCCATAACTCTTTGGTCCCACATCTCCACCAGCCCTGGAGCTCTGTTGATGGCCTCCAGCCTCTGAGCACGGCAGGAGGGATGTTCCCCCTCCCTGGAGCCGTGTCCTTCCTCCCCCAGCCCCTTTCTGGGAACTGAGCTGCCTGCCTGCGTTAATTTAGCCATGATCTCATCAGCTGCCAGCCACTAAAGCGATATCGATCCTGCGCTCAGCCTGCCCGTGAAAAACAACCCAGCTGCTTCCCCACTACCTGGAACCACCCTCCCTCGGGGCATGGGCAGCCTGCAAAAGGAGCTTTTGCCTCGTCTTTTTATTGGTGGGAGACCAGTGCGTGACCTGCTGCCGGTGTGTGACACTTCAGCCTGCAAGCTAAAGAAGGACAGTTTGGGACTGTCCTCATGCAGTATTTGACACCACTCAGCAGCTATGTCTGAAACAGTTCAAACAGGGAGTTTTTGCTGGATCTGAGTCTGCTCTTTCTCTCTGTAAGGGTCAGCATTGCTTTGCAAAGCTCAGAGGAAGGATAGCAGTGATTTTGACATTAATTATGACTCTAATAATGCCTCCCTTCCTCGTTTACCCATCCCCAATCCAGTCCCATCCGCTCCCGATGTGCTGCAACAGCAAATTCCTTGGATGCTTCAGCCCTGGGTGATCCCCACCAAAGATCAGAAGGACTTTATTAGCTGGAATTATATTGGTGGAGGAGGAATTAGCGCTGCTCTCGTTGCGTGTTGTGACGGGAGCGTGTGGCTGCTCCGAGGGAGGGAAATACGGGGGAAATTTGACAGGGTTGCTTAACTTTGGGGAGAGCTGGAAAATATTCCAAGGAGAGTGATGGAAATGGGAGATGGACTCTTTGCTTGGTCCTCCCCGCTCTTTTGGATGGAGCAACTTGTGGCACGAAGCAGTGGAGGAGATTGAGTGAAGATGGGGGGGACAAGGGCGTTTTAGGGAGAGGTGTGACATCAGCCCCTGGAGAAGCCCAAGGTCAGACAAATAAGCACAGAAGGGTTTTAGAAAGAGAGAGCAGCAAATGTTTATGGTTAATCAATGGAAATCATTTCCTGTCTTTTAATTTTTAATGGGCTGAATTCACTGCTCCCCCCTTCCCTGGGCATCGCTTCCCTCTGGTTTACAGGAGACCTGAAAACCGAGCCAGGACGGGGGGAAATTTGGCTCCCAAAGGGCATCAAATGGTGCCTTTCCACTGGGTACAGCCTGGCGTCTGCCTGTCTGTCTGTCTGTCACCAGCAGCCCTGCTGACCCAATCCACCTTTTCCACTACATCCCTCTGGTGCTTCCTCATGGGCACAGTGGCATCACTGCCAGGGCAGCACAGCTAAAGCACCTAAACTCAGTTTGCTCTTCCACCTCCTGCAGAAATAGTGCCAAACGGGTATTAATTTTTATATAAACATCTGAAATTTAAAAAAAAAAAATTTGATTGATTTATAGATAAACATCTGAAATGAAAAAAAAAAGGGATTAACTTATATATAAACATGTGAAATTTTAAAAAAATGATTAATTTATAGATAAACACGTGAAATTAAGAAAAAATTAAGTTATTTGACATGATCCCTGGTCCTGGTGAAGAAAGGAAGGGTAAAATGGCAGGATTATCATTTTTCTGGCTGGTTTGGGATGAAAACTTGGACCCTTTGGCTTTGCTGTGTGTTTCTCAGCTGTGCCTGGAGGAAGGGCACCCACATGCCAAGGCTGCCCTCAGCAGGAGTGGGACAGGCCGGGCTGGGCAGGGAATGAGGCAGTGCCCATCCCTGGCTGACGCAGGCTCTGTCCCAGCGGCGTCATCCCAAATTCTTCCTTCGGCCTATTTTTAAATGCCTCAAGTCAGGAGGTTTTTGGAGCCTCCCTTGGGGCACCAAACCGCAGGCCCAGAGATTCCCAGGCAGCTGGCAGATCTCCATGTCCCCCACCTTCCCTCTGCCTGGAGCTCTGCTTCCCAGTCCCTGAAAACCTGCTTACATGTGGGCTCTAAACCTCAGCTGCGTTCCCAGGCAAGGCCACCCTAAACTGCTTTTCTCTCCTGGATCTTTGGTGTGAGTGGTTTTATAAAAACACAGAAAGTTGGGAGTTGGGATTGTGCTGTTTTTCTGCAGCAGCTTGTGGGTGTCTCTTGGTTTGGAGGAGAAAAAGGGTCCTGTCTCCCTCTTGCTGCTGCGTTTTTGTAAGTGGCACATGGATGTAGTGGTGTAAAACTGCTTGGCCTCACTCACTCTGGATTTGGCCTCTTTTATAATTTTTGTCAGATTTTTGGTGTTGTTTTCGTCAGAATTTTTATGTCACTTTTGTAAGAATTGTTCTGTCACTTTTGTCAGAATCGTCCCACGGAAAAGGTAATTCTCCAGTGAAAATCCCCTGGGTGGTGGAGTCTTATCAGAGTAAAGTGACATAGAAAGGACGAAAATAAAACTCCGAGTGCCTCTTTCCTAATGAGAAACTTCAGGAAAAAGCCTTCCCAAGATACCCACTTGGTTGTGGAGCTGATGCAGGTCCTGGAAAATCTCTACCAGCATTTGGCACGGGGCTTCCTGAGGAGCTTTCCCCTCTGCTGTGACCTCCTGAGTGGAAAAGATGAGGGTTGGGGGTTTTTTTAATAGATTTTTTTTCTGTGTCTTGCTCATGGGTATTCTTGGAGCATTTTTGTTCCATTAGTAATAAAACCCTGTAGTCACAAATGAGGAAGAGGAGGCTAAAAAAGGAGGGAGGGAGGCTGAGCTCAGGCCCACAGGTGGTGTCAGGAGCTGGGATGATCCTGGGGACCCACAAGGATAAATGATTAAGATGATTTTAAATTTAAAATTCAAATTTTGGATTAAATTCATGTTGGGGGCTGAGCCTGAGCATTGTGCAAATTGCTGCAGGAGAGGGGGAAAAGCTCTCCAAGAATGGGATCGAATCTTCTCTGTTTGACTCAAAGGAGTGTAAATAGATGTGGCAGTGATTTTCTTGGTGATTCCTGGTTTTGAGACATTTTATGGTGTAAAAAGGGGTGAAAACATCCAGCTCATGGCAGTAAATCAATGAGAGGCTGGTGGGGTGATGGAAAACTCAAACAGCAGCCACAGGGGGAGAAAACAAAGAATTATTTAATATAAAATACCTGGAAGGAAACTGTGCAGGTGGGAAACAGGTTCAGGAGAAATATCTTAATATTTGGGCTTTCTGGCCCGAAGTTTGCACTGAAGGAAGCTGTGATTGATTGATTGATTGATTGATTGATTGACTGATTGATTGATTGATTGCAGCAAGCACAGCAGAATGGGAATTCTGAGTTGTTTTCATTTGCATTTTACTCTTTCTTCGGAGTTTCTATACAATTCTCCCAGGTAAAAAACCACCACCAGGATTTCAAGTATAAAAATTCTGCTTTAAAAAAACCCCAACAAAACAAAAAATTCTATTGAGCTGTTTGCAATAAGGGATCAGATCCTGAATCTCGGAATTCCACCTTCTATTTATGTATCTGCCCTGTATTGCCAATATTTAACTTTTTAAAAACTCTTTAATGCTTCAATTTCTGAGGAGCCATGCTCTGTATTATTTTTCCTGTGGTGTGTGGAAGTGGGAAGGATAACTGGGAATAATTCCTTGAGACCCCAAAGAACTACACCCAAATCCTCTGAGTGGCTCAACACAAAATTTTGGTGCTTGTAATTATTAAGCAAAAAATTCAACTTTAAGAAGTGGGATCGGTGGGAAGAGCAGGAAGTGATCCCTTAAAATTGCACCCCAAAGGTGGCTTCCAGCTGGGCTGTTTTTAAGGAATGTCAGAAGTGACTGTGGAGCAGGGAAAGAGGCAGAGAGAGGCACTTGGGGAATTGCTACACTTATTCAAATGTATCTTTAAAAAAACCATCAGGAAGTTGGAAGCAATAAATACATCCAATATCCCCTCTTGCTCCAGCTCATGGGTTTTTTGACATTCAAGAGAAAATAAATCTATGCTTGTGGAAACAGGGAAAGGTTCTGAAGGTTTGGAGGAGTTTGGAAAGGCAGAATGGAGGAAAGCTGGGAAGGAGCTTTCTGGGAAGGTGGGGAAAGCACCGGGAAGTTGCTCTGTCTGGGAAAATTGGGCAGCACCAGGGCTGGATCTCCAGGGTGGTTTTGCTTCCCATCTGCCAGCCCACCCAAACCAGCCTGGGAGTCTGCTTTATCTTTACACATTCCACGAAGCCTTGTGGGCATTTCTGATGCCATTTCAGCTTGCATGGAGGCAGGAGAAAAACCCCGAAATCAGCTCGTAGAGGGGAAATTTTCATGGAATGACACGGAGAGTGTGTTTTATCAATAGACAGCAGCCACTTCCTCGGCTACTTTGTTGCTCTCTTCTCTGTAGTTCAGAAAAGGACCGTTCAATATTTAAAAAAATAAAATACTAAAATGAAAGCAGCATAGAAGGTGGTGGTTGTGGGGAATTTTTTTCCCCCCTGTTGATTTTCACCCTACTTTATGAAATCTGTGTCAAGTAAAGGGTGAAATCTCCGTGTTCCCTTTCATTCCCTAATGCAAGGCTGGGCTCTCTGTGCCAGGAGCACGTTTCCCACTTGGATCTGCAGCTTTATGCTCACATGTCCAATCCAGAGAAAAGGCTGGATTGCCTTTTGGGAAGCACAGACCAGAGCAATTGGTCTCCCCTGCAGAAACCCCGACTTTTAAAATCTTCTTCTCCACATTTCTCAGCACTGCTGGGGCAGAAGGAGTTGAAGCCGAATTGAAATTTGTCCCTCCCCTCTATGACATTAAAATAATCACTAAAAAAATAAGAGTTTCAAAGCGGTTTATCTTTTGATAGGAGAACGCCTGTGGCAACTTCAACCAGAAACTTGTTCTTCTATGGGAAGATGTTGGAAAAATATAGGTTGAGCTGGTGTGGGTATTATGAAGATGAAATTTTTTACTCCATAGATCAATATGTTTGGAGGCAGAAAAGCAAAAAAGGAAGTGGAAATGGTGCCATGGGTCAACTGAAGGCCAGTTTTAGGGAAATTTTGGAGTCTGATTAATCTCTCCTGAGTCTGTGCAGCCAAATGCATCCTAAAGCATGAGTTGCAGGGACCATTTGATTTTGGGACAGCTGTGTCTTGTCTCACACACCCAGTTCGTGCTGCTCCTTGTCTCTTGCACCTTTTTGGCTGGGCTGAGCCCTAAATTGTAGTTTCTGCTCTGAGATTAAAAGCAGGTACAGCTGATTCCCATCTTTTATGTTGGGCTGAAAGACATCTATTTTGGGGAGGGTTCTCCTTCTCCTTCCTTCTCCTTCTCCTTCATTTTGTTGCCAAATATTCAGTAGCTAAAAATCAACCCTCTCTTAAAAGCTTTAAATCAAATGGAAAACACGGGGGGAAAACTTCTCATGGAATGATGTCATGGATCTCCCTAGCCAGCGTTTCTTTGATGGCTCCTGCCCAGGCAGCCCATAAAAAGTCCCCTGGAGCTGGTTTCCCCCACAGTGACTCCTTTCCTGACCCTGCTCCAAGCCTGTGATTCCCTGGGAACTGGAAGCAGCAGCCCCCTGTGTGGGTGTTGGGCTCATGGTGTTCACATGGTGAGGGGGAACACGGAGCTGATAAATCCCTCCATCCCCGTTCCAGCCTGCAGGAAGTTGGGCTGGCAGCGTCAGGAAATCCAGAGTGTGACCCTGATTTAGAGAGAGAGATTCAAAATCACATTTGTGGCCGCTGTGGAGCCCCTCTGGCAGGGCTGGCAGAGGATGAACGGGAAGCGCTTCAAGCTCCACCAGTGGGAATCTCAGCTCCATCAGTGGGAATCTCAGCCCCAAAGTGGGAATCTCAGCTCCATCAGTGGGAATCTCTGCTTCCAAGTGGGAATCTCAGGAGGTCACTGGGGCTGGCTGTGCTCATCCAGCTCCGTTTGCAGGAGCTGAGCCCATGGCCTCTGTGCAGGTTTTGTTTCCACCAGTGCATTTCTGTCATTAATAAAATCACCCTCTCCTCATCCCGGCTCCAAACCCTGCCCGTGAGTGGGGCAGCCCCGCGGTCCCTGCGAGCTGCAGGGAACATTAATTGCCCTAATTGCTCTGCCTTAAAGATTGGTTCCACATTTCCAGCCTGAATCTGTCTTAACTTCCCGGCCCAGCTGCTCATCCTGCCCTGGCTGTTTGCTGTCCTCCCCACGCTTCTCCCGAGCGCTTTCCCCTCACTTTTAACATCCCCCCCCTCCCCCGCCCCGCGCCAGGATGAAAACCCCTGGAGCTGGAGATGCTCTCAACAAGCTCGAGTTTGCGACTCAGCCACTTCCCAGCAGCCTTTTAATTGCATTGCATGGCTGCAAATGCTTTTTTCAGCCCAATTTGCAGGTGATTTAATAAAACTTGCTAAGCTCATTCCATGAGATCTGTTTTCCATAGGGCCCCGTGGATTGGCATTTGTTGTTCTCACCTTAATTTTTGCAGCAATTAAACAGAGGCTCGCACATCCCAAAGGATGTGCAAGATTTGCTGTCAGGCTGACACAATTACCTGTGGGATCTCATTTACCTGCTAAAAATCCTGCTGGAGTGTTCGCTTTCCTCTGGCTCTCCAAAATGGATTTTTTTGTATTCCAGAACTCAGCAAAGATCAAAAGCAGAGCTAACTCAGTGATCCTCTGGCCCGCCTTTTATAAAAATTTAAAAACCCAGTGTGTAAAGACCTGAACCACTCTGTTTTCCAGTATTTTGGCTGTCCATAATTCATATCCTGCTCTGTGTTTTATCTGTTAAGGTGCTGACCCATGTGATCATTTTTTATCCAGGGACTTGCCCAATATTTTCCTTCCTAAGGCAGTTGTGACCATGAGTTTACTGCCCCATCACGTGACTCTTCCTGCCCCCTCCAATTAATGGGAATTAAGTGGGATTTGGGCAGTTTTACTGTGCTGTTGATGGGCAGGAGGTTTTTCTTTCCAGCCTGTGCTGCCTGGGCAAAACCGTGCTAACACTTCCATTTAATTATACAAAATCCCTACTTATTTTATTTTATTTTTTATTCTATTTATTTATCTTATGTAT
>VZRV01003135.1:410980-425809 GCA_013398115.1 Falcunculus frontatus | reverse complement strand
TTTTATTTTATTTTATTTTATTTTATTTTATTTTATTTTATTTTATTTTATATTTCATACCTTTCCTCTTAGTCTGAGGCACCTGGTCCTGGGAGCAGGGGTGGTCTTTGGCCTGGAGAACATCAGGGTTGCCACGAGTCTCTTGCTGAGGACATGAAGATGTTCTGGTGAGGTTTCTTCTGCCCTTTTCTCTCTGCTGGTCCCATCCCAAGCATTTCTCCCCCCAGTCCCCATCCCAAGAGGCAGATTTAAGGAGCAGAATTTGAGGGAAAAGCCAGGATTCTGCTTCAGGCTGCTCCTGCTCACAGCAAAAGCTGCCTGAGCCCGATACTCCCCTAATGAAAGTACAGAGGGAATGATCTCCCAGTGTGGGGGAAGCATTTTCCACTGACATTATCTCACTTTAGCCTTCCGACCCAAGGCAAGGATAATGGGGTAATTACAGCCCGATTTGATGTGCTCAGGCGTCGCTTTCATTCCAGACAAATGTTCCTGGAGAAGGGAAATGCCATCCCATTACTGGCTGATCTTTAAAAGCTCAGGGTGGTTGCTCGCTTTTGCCTTCCCAAATCTGGTTTCCCCTCATGGACACCCCCAGCTGTATCCAGGGTAATGACTCTGTTTATCAGGGGGATAAAGCAGGCATGGACCCTCAAAGAAATGAGAATTTACTGATCTCCAACCAATAAAAGTGTCCAGGAGGTTAAACACAGTTTTGTCTTTTCAAGTGTGCTTCTCATTCAGGAGCAGTGGAGGAAAAATCAGGCTGGAAACGAGGAATGGCACAGGTTTGTTTGGGACTTGGAGCTTTGGCATCTCCCAAATAAGATCAAGCCCTGTGTGGAATTTTATTCTCTCCACAACTCCCTGACAGGAGGGGGCAGCCAGGGGGATTTGAGCTCTGCTCCCAGGGAACAGGGACAGGATGAGGAAATGGCCTCAAGTTGCTCCAGAGGGGATTTAGATGAGATATCAGGGAAAATTCCTTCACCAAAACGGTGGTCAGGCCTTGGAAGGGGCTGCCCAGGGCAGTGGTGGAATCACATCTCAGGGCAGTGTTGGTGTCACATCCCAAAGCTGTGGATGTGGCACTTGGGGACATGGGTTAGAGGTGGCCTTGGCAGTGCTGGAGAATGGTTGGACTCAGAGGGGTTTTCCAGCCTTTAGGATTCTTTGTGGAGGATGAACCACCAAGCCCTAAAACCCCCGGCCTGTTGGTGAAAGAACTGTCAAACCTGGGCTGTTTCTCTTGGTTGGTTTTTTTTTTGTTTGTTTTTTTTTTTTTTTTTTTTTTTTTGCACAGCCAATCTCTCCCTCATTTTTCAGTTCAGAAGAGCTTGGCAAAGAAGTGGTGCGAGAAAACAAAGGGTTTAGGAGAACCAAGGCTGGGACTGGGTCTGGACAGAGCATTAATGTAAATCCAGTGTAAGGCTGAGCTGACAGATGGATTTTACGTCACTTCCCTCCTGGCCTTGCCTTCTGGGAGGGAGAGGAGATCTGGGAGAAAAGCGCAGTTTTACCACTTGGATTATTTCAGCTTTACCTTCCACGTGGCTGGAAATGTTTGATGCTTAAGACAGTGATAGACCCACGCCTTGGGGTAAAACCCTGACAAAACGCAGGGGACAACCCTCAGCTTAATGCTGGGAAGTGCTTAAAAAAAAAAGCTCCCCAAACGCGATGCCTCAGTTGCCGGGGAGCTGAGGGAGGGAAAAGCAGCGGGGCTGCACAGCCCCCCGGGCTTTCCTGGGAATGAAAAAACGCTTTCAGCTCTGCCTCCCCACCCTCCGCCCTCGGAAAAGGCCTCACAGAGCGGAGATCTTCAAGCAGAAGGTTTGAATAAGGGCTGTACACGGCGGTGCTGCCCTGTGGCTAACCACAGCACCCTCAGGAGCTGCCGATGGAGCCGGACGTGGCCGCGGCCCGGCGGCACCGGCCGAGCCTGAAAGGCCGCGCTGTTCCCGCTCCGGCATTTTCATCGGTGAAACCCCGGCAAGGATTCCTGGGGGGAGCTGCCAAAGCCCCAGACCCAGCGGGGAGGTGGCGAGAAGCTTCTCCTGTGTGCTGGCACGCGGGGCTTGGCCGTGGAAAATACCTCGGCACAGCTCTTTGGGACTGGAAGGGGACGTGGGGCGGCTGTGCCGGCAGAGGAGACCCCGAAGGGGAAACATTTTGGGATAAACATGCTTGGGCAGGAAAAAGTGGGGTGTTTGGGGGTTTTAGAGCATAGATCTGCTCAGCTGAGGTGGTTTGGGGGTTTTAGAGCACAGATCTGCTCAGCTGGGGCATTTGGGGGCGGTTTGGGGGTTTTAGAGCACAGATCTGCTCAGCTGGGGCATTTGGGGGCGGTTTGGGGGTTTTAGAGCACAGATCTGCTCAGCTGGGGCATTTGGGGGCGGTTTGGGGGTTTTAGAGCACAGATCTGCTCAGCTGGGGTACTTGGGGGTGGGTTGGGGGTTTTAGAGCATAGATCTGCTCAGCTGAGGTGGTTTTGGAGGTATTTGGGGGTTTTTAGAGCACAGATCTGCTCAGCTGGGGTATTTGGGGGTGGTTTGGGGGTTTTAGAGCACAGATCTGCTCAGCTGGGGTGGTTTGGGGGTTTTAGAGCACAGATCTGCTCGGCTGGGGTGGTGATGAGCACTGTTGACCTGGAGCTGCAGGTGGAGATGGGGGTGAGCCACCCCTTTCCCAGGGATTTCGTGCACCTGGATATTTGTCCTTGTTTAAAATAGGTGTCTCATTTTTCAAATGAATTTACCCATCTTCAGTTCCTGTAAAGCCTTTTGCTGCTCCTCCAAAAATGCCACTTAATGCTGAGCATTTAATCAACGTTACAGCATCGATATAACGTAAAATAAGATTTTTATTCTACTTTTTTTCTCATAAGCCCCTTCTGCCCTTGACAAAGGCCAGCTCCCAGGTATTTTTTTCCCTTCTTCAACACCATCTCCAGCTGTACCTTTTGCCACAGGGGGATTGTAGCGCTCTGAAAAAGCAGTTCAGCCTCAGCCACCAGGAGTTACAGCTCCTTGGCTGTCTCTTGTCCTTTGAGTTCCTGGTTTCCTACTCACACACAGGGCAAACTTCACCCTCTGGGTTTGTGTGGGGCCGTTTCTTCACCGAGGCAGAGGATGGAGGTGGAGAGGCTCTTCCCAGCGGGAGGAGAGCTCCAGCCTGGCTTTTCTGGCAGCCTCTGGGTGGGGTGGGCACAGGTAACACCCCCATTTTTTGGAGGTCCTGATGCCCGTTTTATGGCTGTAGGGTCCTTCCCTACCTAAAGCCAGCGCTCTGATTGCCAGGAGAGCAAATCCTGGCAGAGGTGATAGGGGAGGAATGTCTGAGTTGTGCTGTTGTCCTTTCCAACACGTTCCATCAAGCAGCCCAAAGGAAAAGGTTATTTTTCCCTCCCCACATTCCTTTGATGTCACTGGCATCGCCTATAAATCAGGTGCTGCATGTGGGGAGATTTAAAACAGGGTATTTCTGGTGGCTAACTGCAAGCCCTTCCCATTTTCCCTGCTGCGATCCCTGGGATAAAGCAGAACTGGGCCTGGTGGGGCAGGGCTTGGCTTTGCCTGCCAGGTCCAATCAGCGGCACTGAGTGCCAACAACTCCTTTGAAAGAGCTACAGTCCTTAAATAATTAATACCTGCTGAATTATTCAGCCTGGGAGTGCAGCAGATGAATGCAAGGAGCTGACCAGGCTAAGAATGAGTAATTATGTTAATTAACCTGTGCAGCTCGCTGGAGGTGCAATTAAGTTCATCCTTCGGGCTGCTGTGATTTTTTAGGAACAGAAATGAGATAAAAACGAAACAAACTAAAGCTGCAGTTAAAAGAGATGAGTTAAACCGTGTGGTTTGAATGATCAGCAGACGAGCTGTGCTCTAATTCAGGTGGATTTATGTTCCAACAGCCTTCCTTTCCTTCAGGGGGGAAACAGGTACATTTTTTAAAGCTTTAATCGCTGCTCTCTGCAGGAACTTGAAGATGTTTCTGCAGATTTAGTAGTGTGATGTGCCAGTCTCTGCTTTTTATTTCCTGCGTGTTGCTGAAGAGGCAGAAAAATTAAAAAAAAATAGAAATACATTAAAAACCCATTAGCATCACGCAATGAGTCCTAATAATGCTCTACAAATTGAAAGCTCAATTTTGCAAGCACATCACTTGCCATTCAGTGGCCAGCAAAACCTGAATTCACGTTAAAAGGCTTTTCTGGTGAAAAGAAAAAAAGAATTTAGGAGTTACAAGTGGAGATTATCCCCATTTCCCCCCACTCTTGTGTTGTTCATAAGCATTGCTTTGCACTGGGAAGGATTGGAAGAACCCTGCTGGAAGGGGTTAAAGAGAGAGGAGTTTAAGGAATGCCTGAGATTTTTCCCAAGCTGACATGGAAAGGATCTGCTCTGAGCTTTGCCTCTCATCAAGGAATTACCCCAGTGAGGTGAATTTTCCCCTGAAGAGCTCAAAACCTGCTCCAGCTGTGAGGCTTTTGGTGAAACCTTTAAACAGGAGAAGTGATGGTGGTGAAACCCATGGTTTCCTCTCCTTTTGGAAGAGTGGAGGTGGCAGAATTCGGCTCATCCATGAGCTGGGTTTTGGATTCAGGGTTCCCACCTCCAATTTCACCTCCTGGTAGGGATTTTGTGCCACTAAAGAATTGGGTACTGGGAGGTTTCACCTGGGGATTGATTTATTTTCCTGCATCACTTAATCTGCTTGGGTCTGATTCATCTTTTAAAACCTTTATTTACCCCCTGTCCTGAGCATCCCCTACGAAAATAGAGAGAAGCTTGAGGGGTAAAAAACATATTTACTTAAATCCCCATCCTAGTGGGGCTCCTGGATTGATTTTTCTGCTATAATTTACCCCTCCATGCTCAGCATTTGCTGTTCAGCTGCCCAATCAATACCAATTCTGCCTGGAAATGGTATTCATGGTTTTCAAAATCAGGGTTTGCTTGCAAAGCTCGACTTTATCTGTAGATCTGAAAAGTTTGGGAAGTCGGGGTTTGTTGTGGGTTTTTGGGGAGGTGGTGGATTAACTGTAGTTGCAGTGATATATTTGTGGTATTAGTGTGAGCTGTTTAAATTTAATTGACTTTTCTGGGAGTTTACAAGGGGATATAAATGGAGAGTAAAAAGAGCCAGACTCCTGAAAATGGAATAATTTAAAATCCAAAGAAATGAGACAAAATGTGGTGTGTGTAGAGGAAATAAAACCCCTCTATTTTTCAGATTGGACATTAATACTAAAAAAATAGAGATGTTTGGGTCTGTGTGGCCTGAATGTCGTGTGCACACTCAGAGTGGTTGGGTGTTGAGCCAGGAGCTGGTGCAAATCGATGCTTTAATGTCCATTACTGCATCAAAGCATTGATTCAAACATGAAACAGATCAATCTTTTGCATCTCTTTAAGGGGGAACTCAAACAGGAAAGGTAAAGGAAACCCACCCAAAGTGTGGGGTCTGCAGGCAGCGCTCTTACAGCTCTGGAATAATTTGGTTATTGGGCAAACTGAATATTAAGCAGAAGCAGGCTGTGTGAGTCTTGATTGCTATAAGGGACCTGCAGACAGTGCTGTGGGTTTATAAATGCCCGTTTTTAAAGCCCCTTAAGATTCCGCATGTTCACTTTTTTGGGAGTTGTGGTGGGTAACTCGAGAAAACCTCGCGATTAAAAAGTCGCAGTGGCCCCTCGCAGAGAAATAGAACAAATTCATGTATTACAGCTAAGCATGAGCAGTAGTGGTGCTAATTCTTTTAATGCGTGAATATTTCTGGTTTTATATTGCCTTCTGGTTGTTTTGGGGTGATTTTTGTTCGGTAGTTTCTCTGTTTCGTTGGGGTTTTGTGGCGGTGGTGTCGCTCGGCGGAGCGTTCGGTGTGAGGCCGCAGCTCGAGCCGGGCAGCAGAGGGCGGCCTTGCTCCTTGTGTTTGCGTCCCCTCCTGAGAGAAACGGGGGTGAAAAGCAGGGAAAAAGGGAAGAATGCGGGGAGCGCTGTGCCCGCCGGAGCTGCGGGCCGTGTAAGGGAGCGGAGCCGGGGGGGGGTGGCACGGGAGCCGCCTCATGCCCAAAGCATCGCTGCGAACTCTGCCTTCGCTGAGAGCCCTGCCTCTGAACCGAAACGGAAAACAGCGGGCGCACAGCAACAATAAAGCGGTTTTTGTGCGTGTGGAAAGGAGCAGGGGTGGTTGGGAAGCGGGCTGGGAGTTTGCGCTGCCGTTCCGGCGCGCAGCAATCTGGAATGCGTTCCCTTCGTGCCGCACAACGCGGGGTTTGTGCCTTGTACCCATATCGATCCTTCCTGCTCTGCCACGAGGCCCTTCCACAGCGTGCCGAGGGCTCTCAGGATGGGTTTGGACACCGGCATTTGTGTGCTGGGATTGCAGAAACTCGGGAAGGGGGAAACGGCCCTGTTGCCTGGGCCAGGCTGCTCAAGGAAAGCAGAGGAGATAAAGCTGCAACACAAACAGTTCTCGCAGAGAAATCACCTGGGCCCAGCACAGGGAGGACCTGGAGCTGCTGGAGAGAGCCTGGACGAGGCACCAGGGTGATCAGAGGGATGGAGCAGCTCTGCTGGGAGGAAAGGCTGGGAGAGCTGGGGGGGTTCAGCCTGGAGAGGAGAAGCTCCCAGGTGACTTCACTGTGGCCTTGCAGAGCCTGAAGGAGCTACAGGAAACATGGAGAGAGACTCTTGACAAGGGATGGAGGGACAGGACACAGGGAATGGCTTCCCATTGCCAGAGGGCAGGGATGGATGGGATATTGGGAAGGAATTGTTCCCTGGGAGGGTGGGCAGGCCCTGGCACAGGGTGCCCAGAGAAGCTGTGGCTGCCCCTGGATCCCTGGCAGTGTCCAAGGCCAGGTTGGACATTAGGGCTTGGAGCAGCCTGGGACAGTGGAAGGTGTCCCTGCCATGGCAGGGGTGGCACTGGATGGGCTTTGAGGTCCCTTCCAACCAAAACCCTTCTGTGATTATATAAAGGGTCAATACTAACCTAGAAATTTTTCTTTCCCGACCACAGAGAAGCAGACCCAAAATACACTTTGCCTTTGCAGCAGCATCACCTCCAAGGGATTTTTCCCTTTAGGTTTGAGGAAGCTCCCAGTAGTTAGTAACACAGTTCCCCAGAAGTGACAATTGTGTTGTTTTCCACCCAAACCAAAGATTGGGAGCTGGTGTGGGGAAGAGGAGCTGGGGCAAAACCTTCCCGAGGTGTTTATAGTGGGGAGGAGGTGCACAGCTGAACTCTCCTGACATGTTTGAATACTCTGCCATGGAGAGGGGTTAAGGTAGAGGAAAAGCAGCTGGGAATGGAACTGGAGTGAGGAGAACCAGGGCAGGTGAGGAGGTGGAGCAGTGGTGGTGCAGTGGCAGCCAGGAGGGAGCCCTGCAGCCCAGCCAGGGGTTTGGCTGCTGATCTGCAGCAGAAATTGAAGAAGAGTGAGGATGAAAGCGCTGCCCAGCCCCTGACTCACCCAGGGCACTCAGCTGAGAGATGTTGGCGGTGCTGAGGAAATCAGGCGAGTGCTGGTCTCTAATGCTCTGATGAGTAGAGCAATCAGTTCCTGCAAACACTGACAGAGAAAACGGTGAATATAAACATTTTACGCACTCTGAGAGCCCAACTTGATGGAGTTTCCCCAAGCATAAATAAGAAATCGCTGGAGAAGCCAGTGGAGCGCTGTAAAACCTTTGTGAAGCCTGATGTGAGCCCCTGTTTGCAGATTGTGCCTGGATGATTCATGGATATTTCCTTGGTACTGTAACAAACCAGCTCCTCTGTGGGGTGCAGCCATTGATTCTGAGCCTTAAGTGATCACAGGGCTCAGCTCCTGAGGACAGAGCTTTTTGGGAAATGTGCTCTGAGAAGAAGGGTTTAGCATTGCTGGAATTGGGGCCACAAACACCTGTGGCTCCCTAAATGAAAGTCTGGTGCTCCAGTGGAATATTTGCAGTTGCTCAAGACATGTAAATGTCAAAGACTTCAGGATAAATTCTGGCACAAATCTGTTTTTAAAAAGGAAGGCAGCTCTCAGTGCAACTTAAAGAAACACCAGCCTGTACTCCAGGCATGCAAACCCCAGATTTAAAACCTGTGGTTTGTGTTTATTATTATAAATATTGAAACAACCAAATAATAATTTTTAATAAGCAGGGGGATTAATCTGATTATATAAAGAGACAGGACACTTGTTCTCAATGCATCATGAATTAATGGTAACACATTGGTTATTCTCATGTCAGGGGGAGCGGAATTTGTGTTTATTTCTAATCCAGTTTCAAATATGAATGAATTGTTTTGAAGGCTGGATAAATCAACCCAACAGACCAAGGCAATTATGGGAGGTGAGTGGTGCATTACTGGCGAGGAGAGATAAGAAACACTGCGGGGTCTGACAGGGTGAGGAGAGGGAGCACCCGGAATTGCAAATGCTCAGGGCTGCTGAGAGGTTTGTCACCGTGAAACCCCCGAAGTGAAGGAATGGCATCAAACAGCCTCGGAACGGGGCTAGAGGAATGAGCTGCTATCAATTAATATAATTTGAGGTCGGGGGAAAGGAGCTTCTTGCTGTTCTCACTTTCCTGAGGGTTTTGCTTTGCACCTCTTGCAGCTGTGACTAAAACAGTCAGCAAGGTGCAGAAGGCAGCACGGGCCAGAGAGGGGAACAGCTGAAACTGAGGAGTTCAGCTGGGCTTGTGCCATGGTTTAAAGGGAGACAGTGAAGGATTGCAGCTGTCTCGTGGAACAAATATCACTTTCGGTGAGCCCAAGTTTTTCCCAGCGTCTGACAAGGACCAGTGCTCTGGGAGAGCTGGGATTGTTCAGCCTGGAGAGGAGAAGCTCCCAGGTGACCTCATTATGGCCTTGCAGTGCCTGAAGGAGCTACAGGAAACATGGAGAGAGACTCTTGACAAGGGATGGAGGGACAGGACACAGGGAATGGCTTCCCATTGCCAGAGGGCAGAGATGGATGGGATATTGGGAAGGAATTGTTCTCTGGGAGGGTGGGCAGGCCCTGGAATGGCTTTCTCAGAGAAGCTGTGGCTGCCCCTGGATCCCTGGCAGTGTCCAAGGCTAGGCTGGATGGGGCTTGGAGCAGCCTGGGACAGGGGAAGATGTCCCTGCCCATGGCAGGGGGTAAATTAGCTGAGATTTAAGGTTTCTGCCCACCTAAACCATTCTGGGATTCCAGGGGTGCCCTGGGAGCTGTTGTTGCTTGCTGGAGTCCCACATAAAGACAAGCCAAGAGGTGATTTCATATGGAGAAGGTATGGAACAGATGCAATCCGGGGAGGAATGTGTGGGGCAGTGAAGGGAACCGGGTCGCTGAGCATGGGCTGTCCCCAGCGGTCCAGCTCTGGCTGATGAGAAGTGGAAGGAAGCCAGCCTGGCCATCCCAGCCATCCATCCCTCTGTGGAAATCAGACCCAGCACATGGCTCCCACCTTCCTTCAACTGTTTCAGCTTCCCCCAGTCCCACAGAGATGTGTGTGGGAGCAGAATGAACCTGTTTTCCCAGCAACATCAACAGAGTTGATGTTTTTAACAGACTTCACCTCTGTTGCATCCTGGATCTCGTGGCTCCAGAACTCAATCTGCTTCCTTACATCTCATTTAATTGGTCCCTGGGTTCATTTGCTGACTGCTTATGGCTGAAAGCAAAAGGAAAACTGCATTTCCAGGGCCTGCCTTGTCTAAATGCTGCTTTTGCTCTATGTAGGCAGTGCCCCGGGACTGCGAGAGAAGCAGGGCATGGGCAGTGTCTAATTGTGGTAACTGCAGAGAGCACCGACGGTTTATCTTGGCAGCTTGCAGAACAAGTTTCTGCTTAGTCCGAGCCTAAGGAGGCTTCCCAAGGTGGCTGAATTGTTTTGATGCCGTTTCTGGCTTATTCCAGCCCAGAGGAAGAAGTGTTTAAGCTCTGCCTGTGTCTGATCCTGCGGGGCAGTCCAGCCCTTTGTGGAAAGTGGGAAAAATGAACCGGTCACCTGAGGTGTGTCTGGACAGGAGGGATCGGGATCGTGGTGCCAGCTCCCACAGCAGAGATTGGGATCATGTGTTTGGTCCTTCCTGGAGAAAGCCTGGCCCCAAGAGTGTCACTCAAGCTGAGGATGCGGGAAGTGCTCCCAGGAATCTCATAGCATTCCCTCAACCCTACTGTGGGGACCCACTGCCAGCACGTGCACCCAGCTGGTGGGGTGAGCTGCTGGAAATCCGATTTTCCATGTGATCATGAGAGAAAAAACTCCTGCTTTTTGGAGGACAGAGCTTTCTGCAGATGAGTGGGCAGGGACGGTGGGAATAGGGTCTTATTAGTGGGGAGAAGAAGTCAGAGGGATGGTTGTGGTTGCTCTGATGGAAGGAACAAGCTTTGAAGGGCTTGTTGAACTTCTGGCTATTGAGAAGGAATTTTTTGGTGCCATTTTTCTGTAGAACTCGTAATGAGATAAGTGACACTTGTATTGTTTCAGCTCTGCAGCCCAGCCAGCAGGAAGCACAGCCCAGGCTTTGCTCCAGCCTGGAAAACAACGAGGGGAGGGGGATTTCTCACCTTGTGCTGACAGGAGGTGCTCTGTGCATCTCTTCTTTCCAGGTAAAGAGCCCATGAAGGAGAATTTAAATCTTCAGTGTGATGTGACGTGTGCTGGAAACCACCATGTTACCTGGAGAATCCTCTGCTATTCCATGCTCCCGATGTCTCCTCCTTTGGCTTTGCATGGCACGAATGTTCATTTCTGTGTTCTGTGTGTCCCTAATGTGATATAAAAAGCTAAATGCATTACAACTGCAGAGCAGCACATGGTTATTTTTTCCTTCGGCTTCTTCTGCAGCGAGCGATTTTTTTTGTTCTGTTAATAAGCCTCGTGGTGTTTTTCTTTTCCTTCTCATGCACTCTAGCCCAGATTCATCCTGGGAGCATTTCCTAGGCAGGCTGGAATAGCTGCATGCTCTTCACACTTCCCGGTGTTTCTTACTGAGCTTGGAAAGAACCGATGCACTAAGGGCAAATCATCAGGATAATCCAGTTTAGATGTTGATTTGACTTCCAGCACAAAGGAATCAATGGGGTTTAAATGACAGTGCTCAGAGCTGGATATCTCCATCCCTTTGTGGGGAGGAACAAATGGCTTTCAGTTCTGTTTTAGAGGCTCTGGAAAGGACCAAATTAGGGAGGAGGAACATCCAGTGTTGTGAGAAAATAGGTCTTGTTTTCCTGGGGAAGAGGGGCTGAAGCACTCCCCAGATATTGTCAATTCCTGCTCCTTGGTCTTGGCGAGGCTGCTTTGACAGAGAAATTTCAGCTTCATCCCCATCCCTGGGGGCTGAATGAGTTCTCAGCTGCCCCCTATAAATCTGTAGGGCCCTGTGGCCCCGGAGGGAGCTGCCAGAGGCCCTTTGGGGCAAAAGGAATGGCCACATGGTGCCCTGGGGAGGAGTCAGGTGTGCCCATGTTTCAGTAGGTGGCACTCCTTGCTCTGCCTCGGGGACTGCCATGGATTTTGGGGACGTGCTGGAATAGCAGGTGCCATTCCATGGGGAGGTGTGGCAGCCCTCAGGTGTGACTGCCCCTTGAGTTGGTTACAAGGTGCTTTTTGCAAGGGTTCAGCTCCTGTGCTGCCTTCCTCAAAATTTTCCTGCATTTTTGTCATTCCTTCTCATCATAAAGGTGTTGCTGTGACTGTGTGGGGAGGGAAGGAATTTGGTTGTGTGCTAGCAGCAGGCAGAGCCCTGCAGGTCACACACCTTCCCAAACCTGCACAAAGCCCCCCCCCAGCAGGATAATCCATCACAAAACTCAGCTGCTTCAACTTTCTGACACAGGCTGATCTGCTCCTGCGGATATTTTGGGAAGAGGAGAGTGGATTAGGCGGGGCAGAAACACCACATCCAGGAGGGGGAAGATGTTTATGTATGTGGCCAGTGGTGCATGGCCAGCCTCTCTGTCCGTGCTGTCCTGGCAGGCTGGAGCAAGGTGACATTTGCCCGTCAGGGATCCCGCTGGCTCCCTGAGCCTTGTCTCGGGAATCCAGGGAGGTGTTTGCAGGATAGACAGTGCTCAAATGTGGTTTCAGCTTGGAAAATGGCAGCTGAGTGGGTGCATTTGGTGACAGATGATCCCTGAAAAGGTTCAGAAGCAGAAGCTATTAAAACCCTGGAGCTGTGTGGAGAGGAAATATTGTGAGTAGAGCAGAGAGGAGAAACATCCCTGCTCCGAGTGATTCCCACCAGCCAGCCCTGGCGTGCCGTGCTTTGGGGCAGATGTCTGCAGATGCTCTTTTTTTTTTGCTTCCCACTCGACATCCAGGCACACTCTGGCAGTGGAGGGAGCAGGAAAAGGCTTTGGGAAGTTTGTAGCCAAAGGTTTCCTTCAGCTGCGAGCAGCTTCACCCCATCTTCCCGACACCAGGCCAGTTGGTGCATTCCTGCCATTCTTCTCCCTAAAGCTGTTTCTTTCCATTCCCTGGATCAAGTAGACAAAGCAGCTGCTCTGTCGAGCCTGAGATTTATTTATTTATTTATTTTTACTGGGAGCTTTAGGTTGAGAGGAGTGGGATCATAGGATTATTTTTATTGGAGTGGGGTGGTACCCTGGGATCCCTGAGATCACACCCCAGGATCTGTGCTTGCCTCATGGTTTCTTTGGGGGAGCAGGGAATAGCCAGAAATAGGCAACTGCCAGCTGCCTTCCCGTGGCAGAGCTGTGCTGTGGGGTTTTGAAGCCCTTTGGGCTGCTTTGGCCTCATCTTTAAACCAGGAACACCGGCCTTGGACATGACAGCTGCTGGTTACGGTCCCAAATTTAAACCTGTGCCATAAAAATCTCTCTTGAGACCCCAAGGGTCTAATGAAAATCTGCTTCCCACCTGGAAATATATATTTGAGATACACTCAGCTAAATTCCTTGACAGCTTTATGTGCTGTAATTTCTCATGGTTTTCTGTGGATCTTTTCTGTTCTGGGGCACTGTTGTCTCAGTCCCAGACTGTGCCCCTCCCATAGAAACAAAGTAATGTTATTTTACTGCTCATCACCGAGAAATTATGCACTGGATTCCCCCCTGGGCTGCGGTTCTTTTGAAACCTGGTGGGCTTCAGGTAACTGTATCACCTCTCCCTCCTGCAGACTTCACTTCTGCAGGGAGGAAAGCAATAAAACTTTAAGCGTGTCAGCTGAACGCTGTTAAAATATTTTATTTATCACTGATTCCTAGTTTGTAGGCAGCAGGAATGCATCTGCTTAATGCCTGTTGTCTTTAAAATGGAAATGTTCAGCGGATATTTGGTACTTTTGTTCCCAGTGAGTTATGAGATGGAAGCAGAGGGAATAGAGAGTTGAAAATGCTGTCTGGGCTTAAACCTGTGGAAACAACTGGGGGACTTGTGCCTGGCACAAATGGATCAAGGGAACTGAAAATCGAAGCGTTTTGCATAACCCAAGTTTTTTGCCCCCCTTTTCATGTGCACCTCGAGAAATTCAGGATCAAATGCATGAAGAACCTGTGAAGCCTCATGTCTGTGAACAGAGGCCAGGCCCTTTCCAACAACAGCGTGGAGCAGGGGGCAGTTCTGCTTCCTCGTCTGTTCTCTTTTCTAAATTTATTTTATAAAGACCGGCTGCAGATTGAAAGCTGGAGCCTTGTACTCGGGCAAGCGCCCATGTGTAACGGCAAAAAAATAAAACGGCAAACCCAAAGGAGTTCAATCCCATAAGCAGGGCTGGATGTCTTGCATTCCCAGCTCGTGCCCGGCATGTGAGGTCTAGACACAAACACGTAGGTGCCACCCACCTCCAGAAAACATCTTCAGGGCTGCATCCTCCTCCTCCCCAAATCAAACTCCCTTGAGAGGGAACAGAAACAGCTGCTGAAAACCTTTGAGCGTGAAACTGTGCTGGTGCCCTGGTGCTGCAGAAGCTTTTGTGGGGTTACTGCATCCAGATGGGCTCTGGGGCTTTCATCCCTGGCTCCTCCAGGCTGGGTGATTTTATCAGGAGCCCCCAAACCTACTCACATCTCCCTGTTTCTTCCCCAGAGAGCCAAAGCTGGGGCTATGCTGTCAGGGTGAGCATCGCTGGCCTGTCAGTGCCTGGCAAATGGAAGAACCCAGAGCCATTTGGCACGGAGGGCTCGGCCGCTGCGGCTCATTGATCTGATTTTGTTATTTTTGTGCTGCAGCCCCGTGGGCTGTATGGCAGAGGTAGGGCCACGCAGAGAACCCGAGTGCACGAAGGAAAACCGCGCACTCCGGGAAAGTCTGACTCGGTTTGGTACGGCAGAAACTTGTGCTTCCATGTGAGTATTTGGGCCAGGCAGGAAATCTCCCAGGTTTTAAGTTAGGGGGGTTTTTTAACGCTCTGAAAGCCAGATGCCCTGCCTCCAGGCTTTTCCAGTGCAGGCAGACTTGACCGATATTCCCATGAAAATCTGGGTTTTTGGAGCCCGGAGCTTGCCGAGACTTGAGGAGGAGCCATGCCAGGCGCTAGCTTGTGCTTCCAGTCAGAGAAGACAACAAATATTGGCTCTTTAAAAGCAAAGTAAAGGGGGGGATAAGTTCTTTAAGGAGACCTGGCCCCTTGAGCGAAGCAGAGGAGGGAGGGAGGGAGGGGAGCGGGGCCGCGCCGCGCCGGCAGCGGGACGGGAGGGCAGGTCCGCGGCTCGGACCTGTGTGCTGGCCTCCCGCGCAAGGCCGGGAGGGCAGGCACCGGGAGCTGCTCCCGGCCGGCCCCCTCCCTCCTCGGCAGCCCGCGGGGCGTGGGCGGCGCGGGGCGCGGCGGGGCCGGCGGGAGGGAGCGGGGCGAGCATGTGCATCCTCCCCGCCG
>VZRV01003135.1:398628-410922 GCA_013398115.1 Falcunculus frontatus | reverse complement strand
CGGGGTGGCCCGAGCGCGGGGAGGCGGCCCGGGGGGGGGAAAGTTGCCGGGAGCGGCGAGGGGCGAGCGCGGCGGCAGGACCATGGGCACTTTGCGGGATTTACAGTACGCGCTGCAGGAGAAGATCGAGGAGCTGCGGCAGCGGGATGCGCTCATCGACGAGCTGGAGCTGGAGTTGGACCAGAAGGACGAACTGATCCAGAAGCTGCAGAACGAGCTGGACAAGTACCGCTCGGTGATCCGGCCCGCCACGCAGCAGGCGCAGCAGCAGAGCGCCGGCACCTTGCAGGGCGAGCAGCGGACCAAGCGCCAGGCGATCTCGGCCGAGCCCACCGCCTTCGACATCCAGGATCTCAGCCACGTCACCCTCCCCTTCTACCCCAAGAGCCCGCAGTAAGCAGGGGGTCACCCCGCCGCTTAGCCTCCCCTCCTTCCCTCATCCCGCTCCATCCCCGGCTTCGCCGCCGCTCGCCGGGCAGGGACCGGAGCGGAGCCCGGAGCGCGGCATTCCCGCATCCCGCATTCTCCCCGGGCGGCCCCGCGGGATGGGAAAGTTGCGAGCGCCGGGCTTGCGGGGGAAAGAGCGGCAGCAGCGAGCGCCGGGGTGACACCAGAGGGGGACCCGGGCGTCCCCCGTCCCGGCTCCGGGGGCACCCGGCAGCCCCATCCCGCTGGGGGATGGTGGCAGCGGCGGGCGCAGGGGGGACGCTGCTGCCGGCGGGTTGAACCGGATCGTGTCGTGGCCATGGGGGCTTTATCGCTGCGGGAGAAACCCGGGGGTCGCTCCGGGTACCCCGCAGGGAGACATTCCCAGCTAGGAAACTTGGAGCCCGGCGGGATGGGGTGCCCGGCTCTCTGGGCGGGGGCTGGTGTTTTGGGGAGGAGAATTTGGCAGTAGCAGGAGCTCATTGCAGTGTCCCGGTGCGCTGGAGGGTGTGCGGGGGGCAGGGAAAGTTGCGGGGCTCCGCAGGTGCCGGCGCGCCGGGGGATGCGCTGCCCCGGTTTCACACCTGCCGCAGATTAGGGAAATTAGAGCGCCTTTAATGGAGAAACGAAGCCCTCGCGGGAGCGTGGTCGCTCTTCCTCGCTCAGTGCCCTTTCCCGGCCAATAAATCGCCATGCCTTTGCTTCAGCGCTCCTCATGGGATAAAAAAGGAGGAGGGAAGAGGTGATGAGCGAATGCTCGCCGCGCCGGGCAACATGTGCGGGGACGGGGCGCGACCTCCCCGTCGATGGGCAAACCCGCCTCGCCTCCGCGGCCGGCATCTTCCTTTGTGGAATTATAACCGGGAGCGCTGGAGGATCCCCGGAGCCATCCCGGTAGTGGGGTGCGTGTGTGCCGGGTGGGCTCCGGGATGCGGGCACCCTGCAGAGCCCCGCGGGGCACGGGGCGAGCGGCTCGGGGACGGTGCCCGGGCGGGGGTGGCGGGGCTCGGGGAGCCTGCCGGGGCACAGGGACCCTGCCGGAGTGTCCCCTCAGGGAGCCTGCCGGGGCTGGCCCCGCTCCCCGCGCAGCCTCAGCCCTTCCCGCCGCCATGGCGGGGCCCCGCCGTCTCCAGGCAACTGCCCGCCCTCAGGGCGGCCGCCATGGCGGGACCCCGCGCCGGGCCGGGCCGGGCCGNTTCCCACCCCCCCATTCCCACCGCCACAGATATTTTGTCCTTTTAAGGCGTCTGGCCGCGCGTTCTGAAGGATGTCGGGGAGGAACGGCGGTGGCGCGGGAAGTGCCTCCCCACGGCCCCCAAAACGAACAGAACACCCCAAAAAGTGCGCGCCGGGGGCTTACAGGAGAGGGGGGACAGGGGTGGCTGAGGCCCTGAGGGCAGGCGGTCTGTGAAATCCCTGGGGTGTGTGGTGAACATCCAAGGTAGGATGAGGCATCCCACGGTGTTCACTTCCTTTGGGAAAGCAAAAAACCCCCAAACGCTTTGGTTTCCTTGACAGTGTCGTTGCCCCTCGGCGCCCTTGAAGTGCACATGGAGCTCCCAGAGCTCCGGGAAGCGCCACAGGTTTCAGCACAGCGAGCCCGGAGCCTCTGCCATGTCCAGTGAAATGCACAGGAAGCCTGGCAAAGCCTTGCATTAACGTTTTCCAGCTGGAATTTTAATTGCTCCTTGTGTAAACGCCGCCCTGCAGTCTGGTGTGGGGTGTAACGCATGCCCCTGCTCTGAGGGAGTGTTTCATAGCGATCATCTATGGCCAGTACTACTCATGTTGTTGATAGTATTGAAGTCAGCTCGTGGCTGCCCTTGTCATCACTCAGGTGCGGGGCATTCCAGGGGCTTGGAGCAGCCTGGGATAGTGGAAGGTGTCCCTGCCCATTGCAGGAGGTTGGAATGAGATAAGTTTTAAGGTCCATTCCAGCCCAAACCACTCTGTGATTACAGGAAGAGATCCTTGTTAATGGCTTCAGGAGTGTACGTGGCTCTGGGAAGTGTTGAGTGGTCTGTGTCAGCCTTAAGAGTTTGGTGGTCAAGATAATTCCTGGTGGTGGAGAGGACCTGGAAATAACAAAATGTGCAAAGAAGGGGTGGCTTTTTTCCCCCTGTTCACACCAAACATCAGTGACTCTTGAGGTAATGGCACCCAACCTTTGGTTTTGTCAAGCTACCAGGAAGCGTTCAAAAGGCAGGTGGTTGTGGCACTTGGGGACAGTGGTTAGTGGTGGCCTTGGCAGTGCTGGGGGAATGGTTGGACTAGATTTTAGAGGGGTTTTCCAACCAAAATGACTCTAAAGTAGCCTGTGGGGTTTGTTTTTCTTTGTATTTGAGTGATACTGGATCTGCCTTCCTGATCTGGCAGACGTGGCTGGAGATTGGTAGGATCAATAGTAGCAGAAAATGTGTTGGAAGTGAATTATCATGAGGGTCACAGTAGATACTTGAGGGTCTGTGGTGGTGAAAGCGGCTGTGATGCCACGTAGAAGATTTCTGGGTGATAGAGTGGTGGAACTCTGAATGAGTTACAAGAGAGCTGGAGGGGGGCTTTGGACGAGGGTCTGGAGTGCCAGGACACAGGGAATGGCTTCCCAGTGCCAGAGGGCAGGGATGGATGGGATATTGGGAAGGAATTGTTCCCTGGGAGGGTGGGCAGGCCCTGGCACAGGGTGCCCAGAGAAGCTGTGGCGGCCCCTGGATCCCTGGCAGTGTCCGAGGGCAGGTTGGACACTGGGGCTTGGAACAGCCTGGGCAAGAGGAAGGGGTCCCTGCCCATGGCAGGGGGGGCTTTGGGTGGGCTTTAAGGTCCCTTCCAACCCAGACCATTCCGTGATTCTATGAATGGCTTTCAAAGTGTGAAAGTAAATTTAATTGCCTTGTGTGGAAAAATACCATCAATCTGCAGGATCTTCCCTTGCACACAACCCTCCCACTTAAGATACATATGGTTAAAAACACTTTTTCAGAGCTGTAAGAGTTTTAGTTGTTGTTGCAGGGTTGGGCTTGTTTTGCCTCTAAAATGTTTTCAAAAGTGGAACAGGACTTTGTGGGCTCATGTGAGGAGCTAAAGTCTGTGGAGGGACAGGTCCAGCCATTTTCTTCCGAGTTACGAGGCCGGTGAGAGGAATCGGGCATTAGCATCTTTATCGATCTCCTTGTTCAAGTAACTAGAAGCCAGTTATTTAAAATAAGTGGTTTCTTCTTCCCCCTCCCACAGGAAATAACTTCCAAAAAGTGACTGAGTCAGAGGGCACAGACTGGGTAGAACGCTGCCCGGTTTTCCGCGGCAGAAAAAAATGCCGTGACAAATCTTTGTCTCCTCTTCGTTTTCCCAAATTGCCGCTCGTGTTTGTTTTTCCACACCTCTGACCTCTCGCAGGGTACGTCCTGGCTGCTAACAGCCTGTCAGCACAGAGGGGATATGGGGAGGCCGAGTTTGTACCAACTCCCTTTCCAGTTAAAACTGGCCGGAGCAGCCAAGCAAAGAGAAGCCTTTTTAACCAGCAAGCAACTGGGTAAACTCTTCCCAACTGCAGCTCTTCACTTTCCCTGCCTCGTACTTGCCATGGGAAAATACCCAGGACTTTAATTTTAACAGGCTGCTTTGTTCGGGGATCTGCAACAGCTGTTTGCCTTTTTGGAGGGCTGTGTAATCAGCGTGTTTTCTTTTCCAGAAGGGAGAAAAAAAGAAATGTAGAAGTAGAATGTAGAACAAAGCACAGAGCTTGTGAGTGTGAAGGGCCTGATCTCTCGGCTGAGGTGGTACAAGCTCTGTTGTTAACAGCGACAACAGCAAAGTGCTTTGTCATTTGTGAGAAACGTTGAGTAAAACAAAAAATAACTTGGTTTTGGGAGTTAACAGACTTTTGGGGAATCTGCCAAAATCCCAGAGATTCGTTTGTGAGGGGAGGAGCAGCCTGTGGGTTGTATTTAATAGGTCTGGTTTAAGAAATATAAAATACTTGGTTGCATAGCCTTAGGGAAAGTACAACATCCATACAAGAGATTGAACAAAATCCCTGCAACGGCCAGATTGGTTCTTTGAAGGCAAATGTGCACATCCTCTGGGGGCTAGAGGCATGTTTTAAGTGATCATAATAGTCATAAAACCCTCAGAAATCCTTGAGCACCACTTTGTATTTAGGGTGTTGGCATGAAATGCTCTTCTGGTGTTCATTAGTGCTACGTATGCTGCAGTACCCAGGAGCCACTCCTCTAAACCCACCCCCCCCCAACAACCGAAATCCCCCTTCCCTCAATCCCCACGCTCTGCTCTTCCTAAAATAATTTGGGGGATGGTTGGTACATGATGAAACCACTGGGAACTGGTGGTTGAGGTGATGGGGGGAGGATCTGAGGCACATCTCCTGCAGGGATGGTTTCCTGGAATGTGGGGCAGGAGCTGGGATGGTGGTGGTCTCTCGAGTCCTGTTGCTTCCTGGTGAAGCACCTTGCCCCGAGCAGTCAGCAGAGATTGACGTAGTGGTGCAGCCTTCATTTTTTTGGCTGTCAGTCCACTCTGATGTGTCCAGCGAGCAATTAATTGAAATGCATTTATCATTTGTTTTGAGAGCTGTTAAATGCTGTGGTTGCTTTTATGCGCTCTGATGCCGAATCCATCTGAATGCAGTTTAAGCTGATGCTCGATGGAAAAAGATCCATTAATGTCAGTGGGGTTCTTCAGTGCATTTTAAGGGGTCAGGATTTGGGGTCAGGATTTTATTGCAATGTGTTGAGCGGCGCTGGAGGAACACGGCCCCAGTGGTGGGGGAGGATCCCTGGAGCTCCGCAGGGATGAAGTTTTGCTGTGAGGGATGCTGCTCTCCCTGACAGAGCTGTGAACACAGGAAGGGTAGTGCTGGAGCAAGGCAGCTGAGCGTGATTTTCCCATGTTTTGACAGGTCTGGCTCGGCAGTGTCGGCAGTGGTGGCGGTGATGGGGCTCCCCTCTGTGCACTCGTGTGACTCACGCTCCGAGTGGCTTTAGTGCCTCGGGATGTGACAAGGGGACACTGTGACAGCTCAGCTCCTTGTGTAACACACAGCAACCCTCTGAGCTTTGGCTTACTTGCAGTAGTAAGGGATGGCTGTGTGGTGCTAGGGTGTTAAGCAGAGAAGTACAATTTTTCTCTCTTGAAGCAGTGTTTTGGGTCATCTCTCAACGTGCTTGTTCCGGCAGGCGATGTTTATGCTGAGTGCAAACTCCAGTGGGGTTTGACTCAAAGGAAGGTAAAAAACAAATCTCCCAACAAAGCTATTAAAGCCACGTAGTTGTTTTGTCATCTTCAGTCTGGTTCTCGCTGAGATGAGCTTAATTGCAAGATAAAACATCGCTGCAATGTCAGTTATCCTTGGTTCTGTTCCGCGAGCGACACAGACTTCCCTCGGTTTTTCTGCTGCTTTTGGATGTTAATTTTAGCAGTGTGGTGTCAGTAAACTGTGTTTCAAAGCAAAGTAGTTCTGTTCAGAAACTACAGTGACATTTTCGTGGTGGTTATATGCAAAACAACGCTATTCAGCAAGTACAGTAGCTCTGAGCACATTAACAGCTGATAATTAACATAGAGACTCTTCTTTAAATTGTAGCACAGCTCCATAATTCCATTTTCATCAGAATTAACTTTTTTCCTTTTGTCTGTACTACTGGAATAATTAGCTGTACTCCTCCAAGCTGTATTACATTCATCCTTTGCTATATGAATGCCATAGGTGGAGAGTTTTAAAGTGCTTCAACACAAAATGAGGTCCGCAGGCCACGGACATGAATTCCTTCTCTCCAGACTCTGTGAAAGCATTCCTGAGCTTCAGCATCCTGTATTCCTAAACACAGGATGTGTCTTACGTGCCTAAAATTAATAATAATAATCACTAAAAGAACCAGATTAGAGTTCTGAAACTGAGCAGAAATGGACATAGTAGCACAGAATTTAGCCCGGCTTCTCCCTCTGGAAGGAGAGGGGACTCAGTGAATCCTGGGCTTGCTGAGCACCAGATGGAAAATAGGAGTCAAGGAGACAATTTGTTTCTTTAGAGAGTTAAAAAGCATGCAGTGAGTTGTTACATATCGGTTTCTGTGGTTATCCTGCTTGAGATAGATGCTGTAGGATGGTAAGAGTTAATGAACACAAGCATCTTCCTAAGGGGAAGGGGTCCAGAAGAGCTGAGCTGGAGATGGGGGTGGGTTAAATGGCACTCATTTACTGCCATCAGTGATAGTCCTGCTGCCTGTGCTGCTGGGCTTTGCTTTCGGCTTTTCACAGGGCCCAAATCCTTGCATGGGCATCAGGGTGAAGTACAAATATTTCTGGAAATGTTTTTCATCTGCTGCTTTGCCATTTCTAGAGGGTACGTGCAGGCAGAGGAGTCCCTGATGTTCCTTTTTTGTAGCCTATCTTTGTTTTGAAGGGCAGAGAGAACAGGAAAAAACAAAAGTATTTGTTGCTACACTGGAGCCTAAACCATGAAAATAATTCCTTCCTCCTCTCAGCATCTACAGAAAGTGGTCTGGTATAAGTCAGCAATCAGTCGGGTGTGTTCTGTGTATCCTGACGTCCTGAACGCCTGGAATTGCATCCAGGTGGTTTGGAAATGGTGCTCAAGCCCCTGCCTGGCAGGGTTTGTGTCGGGGGAAGCTCCAGCGCAGCGTGCTCCGAGCAGGAGCACAGGACTGGTGTTTTGCAAGGCTCTTGCAGCCACTGGTTTCCTTGGAAACCAGAGCCTGAGCAGGGAGAGCCAAACTTCCAACACCCGTGCTTGCTTTCCAAGTCGAAAATGGGCTGTCAGACTTTCAGAAGTCTGGGGTCTTTGGGCTATGTTCAGGGCTTGTTCATTAGGAGCCAACTTGAAGTAGGGTATCCGTGGAAAAAAAAGCTCCTTGTCAGGCTGCAACACTTCCTGCCTGGAGCTTCTTTTCCCCAAACTCCCTTCTTTGATTCGCTCTGTGAGCGCGTTTATTGGAGGCGTTTCCTGTCAAACACCCCAGCTGTGTCAGGAAAGCTGTGCAGCAGCTCTGTGACTTGGGCTTGATGTGGATTTGGAAACTGCCCAGCGCAGGCCAGCTCGTTTCGTCCACTTATTTAATGTTCTGTGAGGTGGTGGCTGTGGGTGACGTGAACAAAGAGGAGAAGTCATAATGGAGCTGCCTGGGTTGATGGAAAATTAGAGTCTTGTAGATGCATACATACTTTGTGCTGAATATGAAGAGAAGAATGGATATAATGACATGTATGTGCACTTATGTACTTAGCACACATAGGGGAGTATTGCATTCATGCAAATACACCTTTATTAGGAGGGAAAACAGTCAGGCTTTAATACCAGTGGAGTAGGGGGAATTTTTTACAGAGCCAGCAGGACTCTGGGAACCCTTCGTGGTGTAGTGGAAGGTGTCACTGCCTGTGGGTGAGGTGATTTTTAAGGTACCTTCAGATCTGGATGTGGAAATGCTGTTGGTTTCTGTGAGCACAGAGTATCACTGAGATTCAGGAGTGCGGGAGTAAATAACCTGAGTGTGATGGAAATGATGGAGAGCCACTGTTCCCTGCCCCCCGTGTAGGGGGTCCCTGGGATGTGTCAGTGCTCCTTAGGATTTGAACTGCCTATTTGATGTAGTTTGTGAGGGGAATTCATTACTGCTCCTGGAGTCCACAGGCTAAATGAGGAAAATAACCTTCTTGGTGAATGATATTTCTGGTGAATAGAGGAAATCAGTGGCCCTGGGACTGCCAGCAGCACATCAGAGCAGTGGCCAAGCACTTCAGGAGGGGGTAGATAAAGCAAATGCGATGCAAACAGTGGCACTCAGCTATAACTTAAGGCTCGTTGGGAACGATACCTGGCTTCAGCTGTAGAGATGCTCTCAAAATCAGTCTCTTAAACTCCTGAGAAATTCCTTTAGGTGAAATGAAAGATCAGGCACCCTGGAAGTCCAGAGTTAGCCTCCAGCTCTCTGCCTTGAAATTGCAGGATTGCCTAAGTTAATAAAGGTAGGGGTGAAGCTTAAGGGTGGACATGGTCAGCTGGAGGAGATGAACATCCCTTGGGAGCCCCTGTGTTTTGTGATGTGGAGCACCATCCTCCTCTCCCTTTGCTTCTGAGCTCTTGGTTACTTCCCTGGGTGTCTTGTTCCTGCTCTTCCTTCTGCCTAAGATTTTTCTCTCTTCCCATGGGTGCTGCTTATTCTCTTCCCTCACAACCCCAGAGCTCTTCCTTCTACACAGCTGTGCCATCCAGCAGGGTCCAGACTTTACATCTCCCTAAAAAAACACCTTGTTTCCTGTGTACATCAGGAGGCAGAGAACCTCCAGTGACTGGAGCACAAGATACCACAGGAGGCTGGATTTTCCTGCCAGTCCAGCTTTTCTGGTGTGCCAAGGCCTTCTCTGCTCCTCACCTGCCTCACCAGGGAGCAGGCAGGGGGTACACAAGGAACTGGGAGGGGACAGAGCTGGGACAACTGATCCCAACTGCCCAAGGAGTGTCCCAAACCATGTGGAGTCGTGCTCAGCAGGTAAAGCTGGGGGAGGGAGGATGGATGGAGCGGGAAATGTTTGGAGTGATGGCATTTGTCTTCCCAAGTCACTGTTGCACAAGGTGGAGCCCTGTGTTCCTGGGAATGCCTGAACACCCACCTGCCCATGGAAAACAAGGAATGAATTCCTTGTGGCTTTTGCTTTACCTGTTGACCTGCCTTTATATCAACCCACGAGTTTTTTCCCTTTCACTCTTCTGATTGTCCCCCCACCCCAGCTGGGGCGAGGGCTGTGAGCGAGTGGTGGTGCTGGGGTTACAGCTCCAGCAGGAACATCTCAAAGTGTCTGTACTCCAAAGGGACTGTGGCACAAGGATAGCTCCCTGCTGGAGCAGGAACACCTTGAGGCATCAATGGCTGTGCATGAGGGCATGGATAAGCTCATGGCACAGCAGGTTCATTCCTGCAGGGGCTGGGGCTGTGGGTAAATCCATGCTGGAGCAGGTTCACTCCTGGAGCAGGTTCATTCCTGCAGGGAATGTGGCTGTGGGTAAATCTATGCTGGAGCAGGTTCACTCCTGGAGCAGGTTCACTCCTGGAGCAGGTTCATTCCTGCAGGGAATGTGGCTGTGGGTAAATCCATGCCGGAACAGGTTCATTCCTGCAGGGAATGTGGCTGTGGGTAAATCCATGCTGGAGCAGGTTCATTCCCAGAGCAGGTTCATTCCTGGAGGGAATGTGGCTGTGGGTAAATCCATGCTGGAAGCAGGTTCACTCCCGGAGCAGGTTCATTCCTGCAGGGAATGTGGCTGTGGGTAAATCCATGCTGGAGCAGGTTCATTCCCAGAGCAGGTTCATTCCTGGAGGGAATGTGGCTGTGGGTAAATCCATGCTGGAAGCAGGTTCACTCCCGGAGCAGGTTCATTCCTGCAGGGAATGTGGCTGTGGGTAAATCCATGCTGGAGCAGGTTCATTCCCAGAGCAGGTTCATTCCTGGAGGGAATGTGGCTGTGGGTAAATCCATGCTGGAAGCAGGTTCACTCCCGGAGCAGGTTCATTCCTGCAGGGAATGTGGCTGTGGGTAAATCCATGCTGGAGCAGGTTCATTCCCAGAGCAGGTTCATTCCTGGAGGGAATGTGGCTGTGGGTAAATCCATGCTGGAAGCAGGTTCACTCCCGGAGCAGGTTCATTCCTGCAGGGAATGTGGCTGTGGGTAAATCCATGCTGGAGCAGGTTCATTCCCAGAGCAGGTTCATTCCTGGAGGGAATGTGGCTGTGGGTAAATCCATGCTGGAAGCAGGTTCACTCCCGGAGTAGGTTCATTCCTGGAGGGAATGTGGCTGTGGGTAAATCCATGCTGGAGCAGGTTCATTCCCGGAGCAGGTTCATTCCTGGAGGGAATGTGGCTGTGGGTAAATCCATGCTGGAGCAGGTTCACTCCTGCAGGGAATGTGGCTGTGGGTAAATCCATGCTGGAGCAGGTTCACTCCTGCAGGGAATGTGGATCCCAGAGAAGGCCATGCTGGAACAGGAGCACCTCAGAGTGGGTGTGGCTGTGGATAAATGCACCTCAGCAGGTAAACCCCTGGAGAGAGTGGCTGGTGGATAAGGCTCCAGCTGGAGCAGGTACATCCCTAAGGGACTGGGGTCGCTGGATAGGCCCGAGCAGGGGCAAGGGGAGGAGTTGATCTCAGTGTTAGACTTCAGAGTCTGGTGACAGTAATGAATACACCTTTAGGCTGTTGTATCCCGGGATTGGAGTTGCACCTGGCGGGAATTACTGTAGTGGGAATCCCTTGCTGGGAGCAGGGGGAGGCTTCCCTGCAGCGTCAGCCCCTGCAGTGGCAGTGACTTGCAGCCGTATTGCCACAAGGTCCCTCTGCACGCCCTGCTGCTGGCTCGGTGACATCCTGGAGACCTCCGTGCCCTGCCCCAGCTCCGGAGGCTCCGTGCTAGTGTACAGCATTACTTGTCCTTGTTGCAGCCCTGCCTGTGGATCAAACAACAGCCAGGTCTCACCGGTGGGGAGGATCCAGACAAAGAGCGGGATAAATCCGTTAGAAACGCGGGAGTGTGCGTGTGCCTCCATAGGCAGCTGGTGTCTGAATCCTGGAGCAGGGCTGTGCATCCAAACTCGGCAGCTATTTAAACACTAACCGGGGTGTGTGTGTGATACCTATTGTTTCTCCTCACGCCTCCTTGCACATTTAAATCCTGTTCGGACAGCGACTGCACAAAGGGGAGAACATCTCCTGCTCATCAGATCCGTGATTGCTTTCTGTGCTCCCGGTGGAAGCCCGGCTCTGCGAGGCACGGGAGGGAAGCGAAGCGTGGAGAGGAGAAGGCTTTTCTCCATTAGCACTGTGCCCAAGGACTCAGACTGGGATACTGGGATAATGAGCATGTTGGGAGAGCCCGAGGCAGGCAGATCCTCCGGTTTTCCCCGACCTTCCCTTGCCTGAGGGCACGGCTGGGAGAGGAAGCCAGAGCCACTTGAAGTTGGGCTTCGATTGAAGTGGCCCCGCTCCTGATCGGAGGAGGGATGCAGCTGGGAGGACAGCTGTGCTTTCACACATTCTGTTGACATTCTGCTGCTTTCCGAGTGACTCTGACAGGTATCTCAGAGTCACAGCCTGCCTTGGCAGGAAGGCTTCTGGATCAGTTCCGGGTGGATGCTGTAGTGCAGTCTGGATTCCCAAGGGAATGCTAACTATCCATCTAACCTCCCTCCACTCATGTGCTGGATTTATTACTGTGCCTGCAGGAGGGCCTCCAGTGGGCACAGGAGGCTGGGATGCCTGAGCACAGTGACTTGTGTGCCACCGCTGTTTGTTGGGATTCAGCGCTGGGAAAGTGACTTTGGGCTCTGTGAGGTGACAGAGCCAACCTCTGCCCGCTTCACCTTCTGTTTTGCAAGTGCTGTTATTTTCTCATCAACCGCCCTGGTGGGTGCTTCGTGTCTTGTCCATGACTAGGAACAAATGATCCCTTTGTGACTCCTCCTTTTGTGACTCCTCCTTTTGTGACTCCTCCTTTTGTGACTCCTTTTCTCCTTGGACTTGGTGCAAGGATGAGCGTTAATGTGATCTAGGTAGGCAAAGCGACTCCAGAAGGGAGATCATCAATCAAATCTCAGCTCTTTGGGTTTGCGCCATTACTCTTGCACAGACAAAACAGGTGTTAGGAGTTTTTAAAAATGGTTTTAAAATTTGAAAGCAAAAAATAACTCAAATAGGAAACTACTAGTGTGGTGCTAAGAGCATTACTGGGGATGTACAAATCTGGATTAAGCATTATCCCAGTGTTTGCAGGTACAAATGGAGACGGTTCCACAGGGATTGAGGCTGCCCCATCAGCATGGGGAGGACAAACACATGAGAGAGCAGC